>QEPC01000694.1:231588-252632 GCA_003113815.1 Sphenodon punctatus
CTCCCCCCTCTTCTCTATCTGCTCAGGATCTTGCTTCCTTCTTCACCTCCAAGATAGACAAGATCCACCTAGACATTACTTCCCACTCCTCTCCTCTTCCTACTCCCCCCTCCCTCCTGTCCTCCTTCCCTCCCACCTCCCTTGAGAAAATCTCCTCCCTGCTCTCCTCCTCCAACCCTTCCATTTGCCCCCTTGACTCCAACCCCTCCCGCCTCCTGACCTCCATTGTTTCCACTGTCGCCCCTTCCCTCCTGCACATCATTAATTTCTCCCTCTCTACTAGCTCCTTCCCTTCTGCCTTCAAGCACACCACTGTCTCTCCTATCCTCAACAAGTCCACTCTTAACCCCTCTGACCCTTCTAGCTACCGTCCTGTCTCACTCCTTCCTTTTGCTTCCAAGCTTCTTGCGTGTGGTCTACTCCTGCTGCCTCGACTTCCTCTCCCCCAACTCCTCCCTTGACTTCCTCCAATCTGGCTTTGCCCCCTTCACTCTACTGAAACTGCTCTAAGATCACCAATGATCTTCTTGTGGCTAAATCTAATCGCCTCTACTCCGTTCTTGTCCTCCTTGATCTCTCTGCTGCCTTCGATACTGTTGACCACTCACTCTTGCTGGACTCACTTCACTCCCTTGGCTTCCGTGGCTTCATCCTTGACTGGTTCTCCTCCTACCTCTCAGACCACTCCTTCAATGTGCCTCTTGCCAACTCCACCTTTTCCTCCTCCCTTCCCCTCTCAGTTGGTGTTCCCCAAGGCTCTGTCCTTGGCCCTCTCCTCTCTATCTATACCCTGTCCCTAGGCAAATTCATTGCCTCCCATGGGTTCCATTTTCACCTCTACACTGACGACACTCAACTCTCTCACCCCATCTATTCAAGCTCGCCTCACCAGCTGTGTCTTGGACATCTCTACCTGGATGTCTCAACGTCAACTCAAACGCAACAGAGCTAAAACTGAACTCCTTATCTTCCCCCCTCATCCTTCCTGTCCCCCAAGCCCGTAGCTTAGGCTTCATCTTTGACTCACCCCTTTCTTTTAAACCCCACATCGACTCAGTTGTCAAATCCTGTCGCTTCTCCCTCCATAACATTGCTAAGATTCGCCCTTTTCTCTGTCTCCTCTGCCAAAACCCTTCTTCATGTCATGGTCATCACTCACCTCGATTACTGTAACCTCCTTCTCAATGGTCTCCCCCTCTCTCACCTTATCTCTGTCCAAAACTCTGCGTCCAGGGTCATCCACCTCGCCCGTCGCTTCGACCACATGCAGCCCCTCCTCTCCTCTCCTCTCTTCACTGGCTCCCCCTTCCTGAAAGAATCCTGCACAAGCTCCTCGTCTTCACAACCTTGCTCATCCCTACATCTCTGAGCTAATCTCCCTCCGTACTCCAGTCCGTGAACTCTCTCACCATCCCACGCCTCCCCATGCCACCTTCATCCCTTCTTCCTAGTTACCCCCATGCCTGGAACTTCCTCCCTGCCCACATCTGCCTCGCCCCCTCCCTTCGTACCTTCAAATCCCTCCTCAAGACCCACCTCTTCCGCTCTGCCCTCCCCAACTCCTCGCTCCCCTCACCTAACTCCTGCAGATACCGTCCATCCAGTACAGTCAAGTCAAGTTTATTTACAGCCAAAGGCCATTACAATACATTAAAACTAAAGAACATGAACCAGCAAGGATTCATGTAAACAAAATAATTCAAATCATTTACTAATGGCATAGATAAGTAAATAGTAAGTGGAGAGTAAGCAAATCATCATACAATATAAAATAGTCATCCAATGTTAATACCATCCGTGGCTACAAGAAAGACTGCCCCCTCCTATTTTACAACCCAGAATCCTGGAACAAGAGCCAAATCATTACAAGGCTGTGCCAACCCAGCCCTTTTACAAATTGAAGCCGAAGCCTATACCTGGGATAAAAATCATCCGGAGGACCTCTGAATTCTAGAAAATTCCTCCTACATTGTGATACACAAAGTAGGAAGGATGCAACACTCCTGATGCTCTGAGGATCTTGACCATTCAGAAGGCTGTCCAGGCACCTAGATTCGGCCCTTCCTAGTAACCTTCCCAACAGCTCCTTCAAGTGCCTTTCCCTAGGAACATCGTACAAATGGCAATGTAACATAGAATGGGCCACTGTCTCAACATCAATGTTATCAAAAGGGCATAGTCTCTCTATTAAAGGGGACTCCCTGGAAGCGACCCTCCAGAACCCGTGAGGGCACGGCATTAACCCGGGCACGAAAAAATAGATGTTTTGCTTTAGTTGATATTGAAGTGGCGACGTATCTCGCCATATGCCCGGGTTTGGGTACCCAGTCTGTATATGCCCTAAGATGAGGTGAATCATTCAGCTTTCCGATCACCAGCTGCCGCACGGTTTCAGAAACTCTGGTTAGCACCTCCTTCCTTACAGCCCCAGGGAGTTTATGAGAAAAGTAATCTTTAGATAGTTCCGTCTCCCTAAGTTGGGCCTCTATTTTGGAGGTCCATGGGCTGCAAAACGGGTCCCTGCGCACCTCCGCCAATAAACCCGGAGAATGATTAGAAAAGATGTTGCACCAAAGCTTTAGGGCACGGAGGACAACCTGGGACCAGCTTTTTTGGCCAAGTTCCAATCTTGCCACAACACAAGGGGTACCCTTCGGATTACCCAGGAGTCCCATAAGAAACCTACAGCATTTGAGCTCTTACTTTGCTATTATGAGCCTGAGTAGCTGACCCTATCGCACTTCTTCCTTGTCGGGTGAAGAAGGCATATATGGAACTGGAGGATCGCTTTGCGGTTACAGCCGTTCCTGAGATATGTTCCTTCCATGTGCCACTCTTGTGGAATAATATCAATAGGTACCGAAAGGATGCAACCTGCTGGATGGCATGGCCTTGAACGGTCCACTGATGGTATTTCTTTTGACTGGTAAAAACCATAACCTTGGACGTACTATAGTTAAGAGTCAATTTGTTGTCCTTACAAAAAGCCACAAAAGCATTCAATTGCCTACTCAGACCCATACGCGTTTGAGACATTAATGCTATGTCGTCGGCGTAGCAGAGGCATCCAATTGCCCTAGAGGCCAACCTCGGGGGGCAGTATTTTGGTTCAGCCATGGTCATAATTATTCCATTGATATAAAAATTTAAAAGGGCAGGAGCCAATACATAGCCCTAACACCGAGTGTAGATTTTACTGGAGGAGTAACATGGCCCTGGGGTTCCACCCTAACCACCAGTGAGGAATTATCATAAAACGCTTGGATAAGGCCAAGCAATCTACCGTTGATGGAGGATCCCCAGAGTTTCTCCCAGAGAATCCCTCGATCAACGGAGTCGAATGCGGCTTTGAGATCTAAAAACGCCACATAGAATTTACCATTCCGAATTAGATACTTGCTGGCAAGATGAGATAATACAAAACACTGCTCAATGGTCGATCGGCCTTTCTGAAAGCCGACCTGTTCAAGGGCTATAACTTCCTCCTGCAACATCCAGTCTGTAAGGCTTACCAGCAGGAACTTTGCATAGATTTTCCCTATCACACATAGTAGACTGATGGGTCTATAATTAGCTGGGTCACTTCTAACCCCTTTTTTGTATATCGGGACAACCACAGCTTTTCCCCACTAGGCTGGAATCATACATGTATTATTAATTGCCGTGAACAGCACGGCCAAAAGTGGGATCCACCATACTTTGTGGGTTTTAATAAATTCTGTGTTGTCAGGGTCAGGGTCCAGAGCTTTACAATTTTGAAAAGGACTCGACCAGAGCGCCTATCTCAGCACACATAACTGATGGCCAGGGTTGGGTAGCTGACAGATCAAAATTGGGAGCCTGCAGGCCCTCCTTACAGTCTGCAGCAAATAGCTCGCGAAAATGGCTGACCCACACATGGAGGTCAACCAAGGGAGCTGCGAAATGCAGCTCCCTTGTGTTTACGCCATTTACAAGCTTCCAACATCATCTGGTATCCTTCTGGTCTATGACCTGTAGCAAATTTCCCCATTGCTTCTCTAAATGGTCTCGTTTCCTTGATTTTATTAACCTTTTATAGTCCGCCCTTAGGGCCAAGAAGTCAGGATGGAACCTGGGAGAGCAGCCTGCTCTGTACTCTCTGTACATATTCTTAATTCTAGTTTTCGTTAGGCGACATTCTTGATTAAACCAGGGCTTCCCTTTATGGGAATGGCTAACTACAAAGTCCTTATTCAGAGACTGGATACATATGCTCAAAGCTGAACTGAGTTGGCCATATAAAGATACTGCCTCAGCGCTGTCCATGGATGAGAAATCTTGTCTCAGAGTTCACTACAAGGGGACTGGGATGTCTATTCCACAAGAGTGCTAGAAAGAGCGCCGTGCCATCTTGGTGACTTATAGACGGCCAGCTGGGATACTTCAGAGCCCATAGGGGAATCACATCTTTGGTTAGAACCATTAGAAAACAAATTGTCAAAGGAAGATGGTCACCTACCAGAGGGATTCCAATGAGAAAATCTGTTATATGAGGGAGGACTGATGCGGATACCAATACATAATCCACCACACTGCAGCCCAACTTCCCAATGTAAGTGAATTCTCCAGCAGGATCACTATATCCAGAGCCATTTAAGATATAAAGATTATGGCTAATAGCCAACTTTATCAGTCTGATTCCTGACACATTGGTATGGGCATCCTTAAAACTCCTGGACTTGGGCAAAGCGGCTGACATCTCCAGGGGTATATCGCAATGGAGGTCCAGAGAATAGTCATCTGGCCCCAATCGGGCATTAAAATCACCTGTGATTATAAATAGCCCCTCCGGATGTTTACTTCGGAGGTCCTCCACCACAGTTCTCCACATTACCTCTCTATATGAACCGGCATTGCAAGGGGGGACTATAAACAGTGAGTATAATCAAAGTGAAAGGCCCAAATTTAGCTGAAAACCCCAGTGCCACTTGGGGGACAATAACAGGGATGAGATCCCTAAAGTTTAAGTTCTGTGCCACGAAACACCCCAAGCCCCCGCATGCCCGACCTTTCGTGGAATGATTGATGGCTGGTAGATGGAAGACAGCATATCCTTCCAGTTCCAAGCCATCCTTGGCCCACGTCTCCTGGACCAACACCACCTGAAAATTTTGAATATGGGAAGTGAAATCAATTTCATCCCTGTGCCTAACCCAGCCTGCAATATTCCATGAACATATAGCCAGGGAAGAGAAGCTGGGAGCAAGAGGTAGTCACGTGGTGTGGGGAGGGTGGGTCTTACCGTCCACTGTCCCCACCACAAACCCGACCTGACCGTCAGGTTGGGGGGAGGGAGATAGAAGTCAACTGGGACATTCCAGTAGGGCCCTGGGTACGAGTTATGGAAAGGTGATTTGGCTCTGAAAGCCCCCCAATCTGATTACCTCTTTCCAGGGAATCGAGCGGGGGCACCTCAAGTGACCCACCTGGCCCCTTAATGGCGTTTTCAGGGTGTGTGTGTGAAGGTATGGGTATTCCCCTGCGAGGCCAGGCGCTGCAACCTAACCTCAATAGGAGGTACCTGCTGGGAATAAAAAGTACCTTTTGGGCAAATGGACACTGTTGGAGTGGGCTATAGTTGCAGAGGGCTCTAAATCCTTCTGGAAAGATGGCCTGCCTAAATCTTGAGCTTTATTTTGGAAGAGGGGGAGAACCTCCAGATTTTTGTAGACCCTACTAAGATGAACTCCACAGGAGGCGAAGCGACCCAGATAATGGGCCAATCTGTTCATTATCGAAGGTGATCCGAAATGGATCACTAAACGCTGGTGGTGCCCCCTTGACGGTAGATAGTCCACCCGAGTAATATGGTAGGGTGGAACAGTATCTCCTACTATAGAGGAGATATGTCTTCTTATGAGGCTCAGAGTTCCATATGGGCCTATTTCCCCAAGATAATGGGGCTATTTGCAATGCCAGAGCTATTGGCTCTAGCTTAAGCTGCTGTCTCTTCAAAGGGCCAGTGGACACTCTGCTGCTCTCCATTCCAGATGATATGGGTCCTTGTTCCTTAGCCCAATCTACTTCCTGGGTTTGGCAGGCTATCGAACTACCCTGACAGGTCCTGGTGTTAACCAACCCTGCAATCATTTCCTTACACTCAGTGGTCCTAAGATTAACTGATTTTAACAAACTGAGCTGGCTATCCAGCCTGGAATTTAACCCCTCCAATTGTGCGTAAAGTTTAGCCACCAAATCACCAATTAAGAAGCATTGATTCCCCAGAATAGAAAAAAGGGGAGTAACAAGTGGTGAGCAAGGAGGGTCCCACTAAGTCCTTCCGTGTTTGGGGCTCCATCAAAGGCTACAAATTCCTGATGTGACACTTCTAATATCTCCGGGCTATCTGTCGGGGTCCCAGGCCTTTCAATGGTTGCATCCGCAGGTGTTTTTTTTTTGGGGGGGGTGGATTTCACCTGAGGGCATTTAAGAAAGTCCTCTAGCCTAACTTGTTTAACGGCAGACCGCGTTTTAACCCCCTCCCTCCGACATTTGCTTCTTTTGGTCATTGCTAGGGTTTCCCGGCCCGAACTAACAATAGTTCTAGAAGAGCCTTTTCCTTACCAGAACAGACCAGTCCACTAGCCACCCCTATAATAGTATCAACTCAATCAGATACATTTTTAACAGACTGAGTGATATACAGCCAGACAGTACCCAAATCAATAAGCGTTCCTAAATCACACCAACCCCTAGGGGCTGCCCCCTCTCCCCCCTTCAAGCCCCGAAGGGCCCCAAAGGGCCATGCCTTTTGACCACGGCCCTTCGGCTCGCACCCGCCGCGTTCCTTTTAAGGACTGCTGGGCTACTTCCGGGGGGGGGGGATCAATATCCAAGTTCAGTCTCCCCCGAGCCCCTTCGCTCACTGTTCTCTCTCCCTCTGCAGGTGTCAGTCAGGAGAAATGGAATGACAGCGAAGCCCAGGACCTGCTCAGCTGTTGCCACCAGAGATGGTAAACAGGACTTCCCACAGCCATCGTCAGCATGCTCCTTTTAAGGGCAGCTGGGCTACTTCCGGGTGGAGGAGGGCAAAAATCAATTATCCAAGTTCAGTCTCCCCCGAGCCCCTTCGCTCACTGTTCTCTCTCCCTCTGCAGGTGTCCGTCGGGAAAAAAAGAAAGACAGAGAAGCCCAGGACATGCTCAGCTGTTGCCACCAGAGATGGTAAACAGGACTTCCCACAGCCGGCGTGTTCCTTTCAAGGGTGGCTGGGCTACCTCATCCAATCCCCCACAGTCGCCAAACACCGGGTAACCACCGAGACTACCGGGCCAACACAAGCAGCAGGAGGAGATCAAGGGGCATGAGCCAAGAAATGACCAGAAGTTCCGCCCAGTACAGTCTGTTACCTAAGGTCTGTGTACTCATATCCTCACCACATGGACCAACCAGGCATCATTCTTGAGGTAACCAAGCCAAGCGTGTGCACCTGGGACCTCGCATCTTTGTGAATGTTACACTCCTTGTCTCTCCCTCTGTTCCCCTTCCTTGGTCTCCCCTCCCCACCCCCACCCCTCAGATTGTAAGGCCAAGGGCAGGGACCGTATCTATTCAATTACTTTGTAAAGTGTCAGGTACATTGCGGACGCTGTATAAATGCTTGCTAATAAAAATAATAATAATATTTAATTGTGCCAATCATGGTCAAGATACTGCAGAGACATTGTCAGCATTCAAAACCTCAGAATTCACTACAATTATAGGTGTTAACCAACAAGACGATAGCCAACTGGAATCCAGGTTTGGTCCTTACAGCATGTTTACCATGTACAGCCTAACAAACAGGCAGCCCCCTGCATGTATCTTTTGTGCCCTGTTGCGAGAGGTGCAGAATGAACCCCAAAAAGGACAGCCGCCCCCCCCCGACCCGGTCGGAAAGGACATGAGGGACATGAGTCATTGGACATCAGAAAAGCCTAAACGAAGCCATGGTTGAGCAACAAGGTAGCCTAAGGGAAAGGTTCTTTCATGAAAAAACCAGCCCGCCCTTGGAAAAAGTGATGGAGGAGGCTCTGAGTAAATATTGGGGCAGTAAAAGTAAGGCCTCCTTCCTGTTTAAAGAAACCACTGGTGAATGGAATCTAGGTTAGCAACGACTCCAAAGGCATGGACAATTAGAAGCACCCAATGTTTTCCCCTCACAAGTTAGCACCCCCACACCTGATCAGTGGGAATTGCCCGCCAGCACCAGACTCTCCTCATGATTCTCTTCCCCAGACTGATTAGAAATCTGCCCATTTATGCACTGATGTGTCCTTTGTCTCCGCAGCCCCAGTTTGTTTACCTTCTTTTTCTTCCCTTTTGTGTAATTAGACACTGCCACCTCTTTCCCGTCGCACCTATTGGCATTCTTGGTCCCAGTGGGCATGTTCCTTTTCTCAGACCTAAACCCACCCAGGAAATCTCTCACATCTTCCCACCTCACCTATTGTAGTATACTTAAGCTGATCTCAAATCTTTTGTCCCAAAACATATAACCACTCCTGACTCCCCCTCTGAAACGGAGAACACTTTGGAAGCAGACACGTGCAGGTCTCTCCGTGCATGTCTGGATCTTAAGGGGTCTCCCAGACTTTGGTCTGTCCATTCCCTACATCCCTGAACTTTGCTGGATCCGTGAGGTTGCCTGTCCTCTTCTGCAATAGGCAAGGTGAGGTAGCCACTGGTCCTGGTTCCCCTTCTTCAACCTCCTTTCACTTCTAGCCCTCTCTCTCGGTCTCATATTACTTTCATTTTCCCAGCCACCACTTGTGTTTCCCTCTGAAAACTGCCAGGCAGACCAGGAACTGTGTTAGCAATTGTGGGTTTTCGTGGATACCTCCTGTTCCTGTTAAATAAATATGCCTTTTTATTAAGCATTTTGTCTCCCTCTTTCCCCTTTACTATTCTTTTGGGGAGGGTACATAACCTGACTGTAGCGCATATCTGACCTCAGATTGATCCAGGCGACACACTGGGACCCCTAGTCCAACCAATTTGGCTAATTCCCCTAAATTTAAGAGTCAGGTGGGTATTGCGGCACCAACCCCACAATATTCACGAGTGGGAGTGGGGTCTCCTGTTAACAGATTGGTGGAGAATGCAGGCAGTCACGTGGGAACCCACTAAGGACACGAGTGGGAATTCGCGGAGGCGTGCGTAGCTACAGCCAGCCAACCAACACCCACCCACCCCAATTCTATCTTTTTCCTACTTCTGTGCTTTTCTCTATCCTTTCTTCTCTCTCTTTTCTTCTGTGGACCATGGATTTAAAATGTAAAGAGTTCACAAGAAGGGGTTGTTAGATTGTGGGTTGTCGTATTGTCTGTTTAAACTTGCCTGTCAAGACGCCAAGCCCAACGGGGCTGAGTACTAGATTGAGGGCTCCAGAGAAGAGCGCCACGTCCAACGGGACCTTTCTAGTAACCGAGGGTTTTTGCTTGTGAGTTTAGACAAATGAGAACCGGGTGACTATCGAGTTAGCCCAGTGATTAGAGAATTTTGGTCCTGGGATTGTATGAAGCAGTCCAGGGATTTGTAGAGAATTTTGGTCTTGGGATTGTATAAAGCAGTCCAGGGATCTTTTGAAAAGTTTAATCTTGGGACTGTATTGGCAGCCCTGGGATTTTTTCTTGGAACCATAGTGTTAGTTTTGGAATTTTTAGAGAGTTTTGTGTCTTGGGGACTGCACTGGCAGCCCGCGAGGCTTGGTCCTGAAACTGTAAGCGTCAGTTTGGGGGCTTGAGAGGAATTTGATCTTGAAACTGTAAGGAAAAGACAGTTTGGAGATTTTTGAGAAGTGTTGGGTCTTGGAGCTATGAGAGAGAGACAGCTTTGGGATTGTAGCAGTGGATGCTTTTGAGATTGTGGAAAGTAATACAGGGAGCTACACAAGGTTAGTTTCCAGAATGGCAGCTAGTGGGAGCGGAGTAGACACTAAGCTCCAGAAGGAAAAGGGAAGAACCAAATTAGAAAGGTGGGCAGCGAAGAAGGGAAAGTGCCCATGGGAACCGGGCTGCTTTAAAGGCAAGGATCCAGTAGCGTCAGTATGTTAGGCATATGTGGAATATTGCCAGAAATACAAACCAAGAGGTAATAAAAAAGGTGCGTGTGCAGCTTGGGCACTGTGGTATGTGTGTTGTGACTTGCAGAAAATGTTAAAAGATTGCAGGGAGCAAAATAGTAAGGAGCTAAAAGAGAAGGAGGATCTAGGGAATGAAATAAGGCAGCAATATGAGAAGGTTGAGAGATTAGAGGCAAAGTGTGCAGAGCTAGACAGGGACAAATGTGACTCAGCAGCAGAAAAATGAAATGTGAAAGCTTTCCTGGGAAAGGCTCAGGAGGAGAGAAAAAGGCCCAGGTCAGGGCTGCACACGCTGAGAAGCAGTTAGAGGGTTTGCGGGAGCAGCTAGAAGAGGCCCAGACAGCAGCACGCTTTCTGGCGGATCAGAACTGGACTGCTAAGGTCGCAGCTAGCCACGAAGCCTGCGAGGCAACTATTCAAAAGCTCAGGGGGGGGCTCAAACTGCACAGGAGTTTAGTGGCTGCTGTGCAGGTTGAGGATTTTTGCAAGGCAGGACTCAATCCTTCCCCAGCATGGGAGTTTAAATTGCCCCCTGATGCCACCGCAGGGACCCCTTACAATCCCGCATGGCACATGCCTGAGCCCCTAGCCCCAATAGTGAGCCTGGACATTGAGCGTATGGAGGGAAGAGGGGGTACAGCTCATGAGGTGAGGGAAGTGGTTAGGTGGTCCCCCACTCAGATAAAGGCAGTTGCAGAGCAATTGGGCCCACTAAACCGGGACACAGTGGTTGCATGGATGGCCAGGGTGGCCAGGGTTTGGCAAACGTATCCCGCAGCAGATGGGGTAGACTTGACCCAGTTAGCTCGAGCTAGCACTTCCCTCACTGATGCACAGACCCTGGAAGCGGGGCTCAGCATGGTGGACCTTCAGGGCGCTACTTGTAGTGACTGGATGAAGGCTGTGCTGAGGGTGATGGTTCCAGGGCAGAGCCCAAATCGATTATTCCTCCGGGAGGCTCAGGCCCCTGGGGAATGATCTGAAGTCTATGTAACCAGAAAGAAGCTGTTAGGAGCCCGAGCAAATGTGGTGGCCCCAGTTCAGAGGAATGGGCGCATGGTGACGCAGTATGACAACGCAGATTTCATAGAGGCAGCATACACGGGATTGAGTCCCCAAACTAGAATGGCAATGGGTCGGATCAACCTTAACCAGATCATGTGGAACGAGTTATCCACGGGCATAAGGCAGGTAGCTGACACAGAAGGATGCTGGAGGGGCCCAGCAAGCCTCCAGTGGCACCCCCCCTGTACGAAAGCGGCGACTGTACCTGCTAACCCAGAGCCCACAGAAGGCAATGCCTCCCTTAAGGTGCACTGGCAACCCAAGCCAGAGAGAAATGCCTGGCATCAAGGTCACCCAGGAGAGGAGAGTTCATCTGGCCAGCCCAGAAACTTCTATCCCTTCCCCCGGAATGTCCAGGGTCCTGTAGGATTCCCCAGGAGTCCCCCTCCATGGCCAGGTTTCCAGGACAGGGCTTGGAGTGAGATATTGACATTCACCAACTTGTTCTGGGGAATGTATTTCACCCACCTCTCCATGTGGCTCCTCCACTCTGTCCTAACTAGCAGCAGAGGTCCTTGGCCCCTGCAAGCGTAAGCTAGCCTGAAGTAACCCACCCCCTGCCCCCATTTTGTTTGTTTGTTTTATTGGAGAGAGAAATACAGTAAGGATGGTTTTTGAATGATAAAGATGGTTTGGGGATGTGCAGAGTTGCTGAAGTCTGACTTTTGATGTTGCTGCTGTAGGCCTGGAGAGGCCCCGATGGTATGTGTGTGATGGCAGCTTGACATTGGCTGACATAAGCTTCCAATTTTTGTCCCCTAAAAGAATACACAAATACACAACTAGCTCTTTGAAATAAGACACACACACCCCTTCCGAGAACCAGCAAGAAGAAAGCCAGGAGACTAAGCCCCCAGATTCGGCTAGCTCTCTCCCACCCCCTCAGTAAGAGCCACCTCGGGCCCTCATTGGAGTGGTCTAATGAAAAGCAACCTGGGGAATTGTGGAGAAGGAACTTCCTTTTCCAATTCTGCTCATCCTCCTCGTTCCTAGGGAGATTTCGCCTCAAGGTGAGACCCCCCCCCCACCCCGGATTTTTGTGTGTATGTGTCGTCCCCACCTCAGGGAGCCAAGATGCAAGCGGCCTTGCTGGTGGGGTGGGCGATTGGAGTGGCAACGTGATTCCGGGATCCGTGTCAGAGAAATTCGCTTTAATTTTTATGACCACATTTCTTTCATGAAGGAGCAGGTATTGGCGGGGGCTTATAAATTAGAATTTGGAATTGGGATCCAAAACACTGTAGAGATTCACCCCATAATTGAGCATTCAGAATCTCTTCAGAATTTAACAGCCCCGGTCATGGGCTCGCATGTACTCAAACTAGACCAGCCTGTGACAATACTTCGAATTCTCAGATTTCTCTGAAGGAGGGCCAAGTGGATCTAGCCAGAATGGACATTTCACAGGCAGTTTCAAGGTGTACCCCTTTTCTCAAAATTAGCCAAACCGGATGGTCCAAATGGGTGTCCATGTGGCAACAATGGAACCCCAGAACCCGGGCTTGGCGTGGGTTGTCAGATTGGTTGGAAACAATAGGAGTGGGAGCCTCATTCATAGACGCTGCCAACATTGAGTTACTTATGAACAAGGTCTCTTATGCCACCAGAGATATGGGGAAACTTAGTGCCCCAGTAACAGAATCTTTTGTGCAGCTAGTGGAAGAGCAAGCCACGATCAGTAGAACATTGCCCACCTGGGAGTCATTTCTGGAAAAAGATTTGCTCTTCGTTTCTGGAATACAATCCTTGCAAAATAATATCTCATTTGTACTGGCCTGTATGCAAGCGCAGGGCTTTGCTCAAAGTGTAACTCTGGGGATGATCTGGCAAGCGAAAGAGGGACATATCCCCTAGAGTTAGTAAAACTAATTCAAGCCAAATTGACTACAAGAGAGAACGAGCTTCAGGATTGGTGGAAGCTTGTGAATGTGAGTTATGACTCTACTCAAAACCAAATGAAATTATTTGTAACAACAATCTCAGCTGCAGAAGCCCTGAGAGCGTTCCCAGTTGTCCCGCTGGGGTGGCAGATTGGCCACAATAAGATCTTGTATTCCAGGGATCCCAACCGATACGCCTTTCCCCTGGGAGGGTAGTTTTAAGACTGTAAATACGCGTGGGTGTGAATATAGAGATAATTTAGGATTTGTGTATTTAGATGATAACTTGGAGATGAATGACCCTTGTTTTTCTCCCTTCCCCTTGAAAATGAATCAGCTTTAGTATACATTGGTAAAGGTTGTGTATGTGTTAAAACTGTATGTGACCATGTAATCATTAATAGCAGAGAAATTCACCCAATGATCCCCCTCCTCAACAGTTGTTTTTGTAATGTATCTGTGATTGTAGGTTGTGATTTTAAGTATGTAACCCCGGTCTGGACTGTGCAACATATGCAGCTGTTTCCCTCCCTATATCAGTCTGCTACCCGGTTTCACTGGGCATGGGGCTTTCCTTTCTGAAAACTCTTCTCTCCCACCCCTCCTTATAACAAGAGCTGCAAAAGGCCCAGCAGTCAGGGCAAGCCGCTTCTATAACTCTACAGCACAACAACCAGCTTATCTCAAAGATCGTGGCAGACATTCAATCCACCGGTCAGTATTGCTAGGCTGGGATTCCCGGTCCACTGGTGTTTTTAACATAATGCTCCACCCGATCATGTTGATCATCATCTTCCAAATTGGACTGGTATTTTGCTTGTTAGGGCTAGTATGCTGGATTAGGCGAACCACGGCTCAGCTGCAGCACCTTGATGATCGCGAGCACTTCCAATGGTAATGTGGGGACGATGGCTAACGGTGTAGCCACGTTCCCAATGGGGGGGAATTGTTGCGAGAGGTGCAGAATGCATCCCAAAAAGGACAAACACACACACACAAACACACCGGTCAGAAAGGACATGAGGGACGTGAGCCATCAGACATCAGAAAAGCCTGAGCAAAGTCATGGTTGAGCAACAAGGTAGCCTAAGGGAAAGGTTCTTTCATGCAAAAACCAGCCTGCCCTTGGAAAAGGTGATGGAGGAGGCTCTGAGTAATTATTGGGGCAGTTAAAATAAGGCCTCCTTCCTGTTTAAAGAAACCACTGGTGAATGGAATCTAGATTAGCAACGACTCCAAAGGCATGGACAATTAGAAGCACCCAATATTTTCCCCACACAAGTTAGCACCCCCACACCTGATCAGTGGGAATTGTCCGCCAGCACCAGACTCTCCTCATGATTCTCTTCCCCAGACTAATTAGAAATCTCCCCGTTTATGCCCTGATGTGTCCTTTGTCTCCGTGGCCCCAGTTTGTTTACCCTCTTCTTCTCTTTTGTGTAACTAGACACACTGGCAGCTCTTTCTCGTCGCACCTATTGGCATTCTTGGCCCCTCCGCCCCTGTGAGCATGTTCCTTTTCTCAGACCTAAACCCACCCAGGAAATCCCTCACATCTTCCCATCTCACCTATTGTAGTATACTTAAGCTGATCCCAAATCTTTTGTCCCAAAACTTATAACCACTCCTGACTCCCCCTCTGAAACGGAGAAAGCTTTGGAAGCAGATACGTGCAGGTCTCTCCGTGCATGTCTGGATCTTAAGGGGTCTCCCAGACTTTGGTCTGTCCCTTCCCTGCATCCCCGAACTTCGCTGGATCCGTGAGGTTGCCTGTCCCCTTCTGCAACAGGCAAGGATTGGTAGCCACTGGTCCTGGTTCCCCTTCTTCAACCTCCTTTTGCTTCTAGACACCCCCCCCTCCCTCTCCCTCTCATATATATTACTTTCATTTCCCCAGCCACCACTTGTGTTTCCCTCTGAAAACCACCAGCCAGACCGGGAACTGTGTTAGCTAATTGTTGGTTTTCTTGGATACCTCCCATTCCTGTTAAATAAATATGCCTTTTTATTAAGCATTTTTGTCTCCCTCTTTCCCCTTTACTATTTTTGGGGGGAGGGTACATAACTGTATCTGACCTCAGACTGATCCAGGAGACACGCGGGGACCCCTAGTCCAACCAATTCGGCTAATTTCCCTAAATTTAAGAGTCAGGTGGGTATTGTGGCACCAACCCCACAATATTCATGAGTGGGAGTGGGGTCTCCTGTTAACAGTGCTGGGCAGCAACCACTCTGTTTTAGCGTGACAAGCCTAAAACATGAGCAGGTGTTCTTCACTACCACACACCACCCCCTACTCAGTATCCTCCCCCTTCATGATTCACAGCCATAACAAACCATGGGAAGAAGCAGCCATACAAGCAGTTTCTTTCTTCCATGCTATGATGACTCCAGGAGGTGGTCCAGTGCCTGCTATCCCCACCCACCGATGGGAAGTTTATACCTGGGTTTACATCTGCCATCACTTGGCGATTGGTAAAAGCCTTTTACTACACATAATGCCGAGTTTACGGAGCAACTGTATACTTTGAGTGCCTATAGTGAAAAGTGGAAGTACAAATTGAAATCAAAAGCCATTTGGCTTTCCCAGGCAAACAACTCTCCGCAATAGCTTTCTACAGCATTATGACCCCTCATGCTTGTTGTAAGCAAAACTTTCAAAAGATAAGAGTAACTTTTAACCAAAGGGCAGCTCTGCTCCCACATACATTCAGAGCACAGTGACCTTCATTGCCTTGCAGATCCCCCCACCTTCCCATTTCTTAATATTCAGTGGTTCCCTGCCACCCCAGTAAAAAAGTTTCACGCTTCTGTGATGCTAACATCCAACACTTTTAGATGAGTTGGCAAGTGCACCGATGTGCTTGTGACAGAAATGCCTATGTAGTTTAATAACCACCTGGATTGGCAGTGCCGGTTCAGCAACACCCCTTCTCCCCAGCGTATGATTTGCGGAGACTTTCAACCATTAACCAGCCTGTAACCAAAAGCAGCTCCTGCTCGGCGTGCAGCCAGTCCTGTAAGGACAGGTGGACAATAGTGCTCATGTTTATTTTATTTATACTATTTCTATACCTCTCCCTCCTGCCTAATGGCAGCTCAGGGTGGTGTACATCATATAAAAATCATAAAATAAACATTTAAAATATCATAATAGAAACCACATTAAATCCAAAACATTAATAGAGGTCCGAAAAGAAAACTCCAATACCCCTATAACCAAAAGCAGCTCATGTTCAGCATGTAGCCAACCCTAGCTAGGCAGTGCTTTCAGCTGCTAAAAAAGATTTAGCATGTGGAATGCAGAGTTCATGAACACCAGAACCACAGCCATGGCGACACATGCTGAGAACTTCCTTGTGCTTGTTATCATGCTCCAGGCCTCCTTTACCACTGCTGAGCAGAACCTGTGAGCAATCCAACAGATCCAAGCCTTCTGCTGTTGGCATGATGCGATGACAAAGCACAGAAAGGCTCTTGCTTGATCAGTTCTCAGGATGCTGGGGTTCACCACACCGGCAGCTCCTGCTTTGGTGCCGTGCAGTTGCCTACCTCCGGACTGGGGAAGCTCAAAGCCATGCAAGGACAGCAGTTGCACGAAGAGACACTACCTGAATCGGAAGGGTTTTTTCTCCCCTGCCTACTCCCTGAAGCCCTGCAAATCCCCCCCACTTGCCCATTTTTTAACATTCAGTGATTCCAAAACTCTCTCCACAACAAAGCAGATGGTGCTGAGCTGCCAGTTTAACTACCTTTGCTCCGGGGTGTGGGCAACGCTGTATGCCTTCATGAGCCAGGCTTCACGGGGTAGGCAGGGACCCTGAGAACAATAGGCCTCATGAGCACCCCCTCAATGCGTGTTGTAGTTGAGGGTCCAAAGTCTCCAGTGTACATGCAGCCACAGGGGGACTGACAGAAGATGTGGCTGGGCGTTGAGGTTCTTTCCCGATCACCCAGCCAACACATGAATCAACTGGGCATGGTGGTCCACTATGGCCTGGAGAGACAAAAGCCCTCCATTATCTCTGTGGGGTCAGTCAAATAAACCACCCCGGTCCAGTAGCACTTCCACAATCCCTGTGCAAATCTCCACTAGTATTTGCCCACCATCGAGATTCCAACGCCAAATTACTGAGCAAGAGAGCAGCAGGAGTTTGGAGTGGTGAACTTCCAGATGAGAGCCATATCGCCATCATCTGTCCCACCCCATAGCAAGTGCAACTACCTGATCCAGAAGATGTTTTTCTCCATGGTTCTTCAGACCATAGTGAACCACCATATCTAGTTTGTGAATGTGCTGGCTGGGTGGTCAGGGAAGAACCACAACACCCACATCTTCCATCAGTCCCCCTTCTGTTACCTCAACTAGGACCACCAGTAGCTCCTCTAACAAGGGCTGGTTCTCGAACCCAAGGGGATACACCGGGGGAGTCGCAGTGTCCATGTCAACCCATGCTGGCTCTGAGGTAGGGAAGGCACAGAGGAACATCCACTGGCAGTCACAGCTGCCATGGGGGGAGCAGAGAGGTTTGTTTGTTTATTTAATAAAATTGAATATCCCACCCCCTTCCGTGCCTCAGGCACTTCAGGGTGGCTAACAATCATAAAAAAATATAAAACCATATAAATACATAATAAAACTACTGAGTCTGGGGCTAAGAAACAACCCACCCAACCCCCCTCCCACTACCCCTCTCCCTCGCCAGACACCTGGCGGAGCAGTCAGGTTTTACAGCAATGACAGGAAGGACGATCCAGGGACAAATGGGCCTGCACCGAGAGGGAGTTCCATAGCCTAGGGGTGGCCACCAAGAGCACCCTTTCAATGGTCCCCATAAGAGAAACCTGGGGGACCTCAAAGAGGACGCCCCTGGTGGACCACAGAGGCCAATCCAGAACACAGGGGTTGAGGCGGTCTGACGGGTAAGTGGGACCTAGACCATGTAGGGCTTTATAGGTTAGAACCAACACCATGAATCGGGCCCAGAAGATCATAGGCAGCCAGTGCAGAGCGCGGAGCACAGGTGTAACATGCTCTTGGTGCCCCATTCTGCACCAGCTGCAGTCTCCGAACCGTCACCAAGGGTAGAGTGCGTTCCACTAATCCAATCTCGAGGTAACAAAGGCATGGATGATGGTGGCCAGGTCTGAGATATACAGCTAAAGCCACTGTATCAGATGTAATTGACAAAAAGCACTCCTCGGCATGGCCACCACCTAGGCCTCCAGGCGGAGCCAGGAATTGAGGAGCACACCCAGACTATGACCCTGCGGGATCAGGGAGGAATGGACCCCATCATTGATGAGGGCCACCAACTACCTCACCCATTACCCACCAGCATCACCTCTGTCTTGTCAGGATTTGGCTTCAGATGGTTCGCCCTCATCCAGTTTAGTATTATTATTATGCACCAGCTATGTACCTGGCACTTTACAGAACAATAAGATAGACGTGGTCCCTGCCTATGGCTTACAACCCCACAGCTGCCAAGCACCGAGTAAGCACCAAGACTTCCTGGTCCAGGTTGGATGAAAAAGGCATAATTGAGTGTCATCGGCGTACGGATGGCACCGTATGCGGAACTCTCTCACGGCCTTACCCAGCAGCTGCATATACAGATTGAACAAAAGAGCGGACAGAATGGAACCTTGCAGGATGCCACACGTGAGGCCCCAGGAGGACAATGACTGCTCATCTAACACCACATGCTGGAACCATTTGAAAACGGTGCCGCCCATCCCTGCTCAGTCCCGCGATTCACCAGCATCTCATGATCAACTGTGTCAAAAGCTGCTGATAGAATCAGTAAAGCGGATCGACCCTATTAGATCTAAGTCAATGCCCAATGAAGGTTGTCGAGTGGGGCCACCAGTGCAGTCTCAGAGCTATAACCCAGGCGAAAGTCAGACTGCGAATGATCTCAAAAAACTGATGCGGTCCAGGTGTCCCTGGAGCTAGTGGGCCACAACTCGCTCTATAACATTTCCAAAAAGGTTGCAGCAGGGCAGTCATAGCCATCTGCTTCTGGCCCCATACAGGTGAGATGTCCACATAGAGGAACCAGTCGATGAGCTCATAATAAGGTGATGTTTGCTTCTCACAGGCGGTGAAAGTTGTTGTCCTGGATCTCTTTGTATCTGCGTCTGAAGTCCTTCGCCCACTACCGGCACCGATTCACGTCCTGGGTGTAGCCCTGCTGCTTCATTTGGACCATGTTTTCTTGAACCACCACCTTGTTCCTGCAATGCTTCAAGCAGGCATACTGGATCTTCTGCTCCCCTATAGAGCAATGAAGGCCGTGGTCTTTTTCTCAGTCCAGGAAGTGCAGCATTGGTGGGAGGTTCTGCAGGCAGCAACTGAACAGTGGAGGCAGCGATGCTGGTTGTTGTCTGGCTGTCCGTATTACCTATGGCCCCAGCAATGATAATCCTCTGTAAGTCATTACATAGAATGCAACAGCTTGGAAAGGGGAAGCACAGATCATAAACTGCCAGCCAGGAAGAGCTGGGAGAACACGTTTGAAAATGGCGTTGTGGGCTTTTAAGGCAGGCTTTACATACGCACCAGTGAGAGCGACAATGTGGAAAGTGGCTAGAAGTGGTCACTCCTTGAAATGCTCCAGGTTTTTTACCTACAATTCTATGGTGCTGGTAGACCTGTATACCTACAAGGCTGCATGTCACCTAATTGATGAGATGCTGACATGTGGGTACACACTAGCCAGCACAGTCGGCTCTGTGTACTCTGGGACCCCACTGTGAGCGAGGGCTGCATGGGTCGTGAGTGAGGGCTGCTTGATGGGTCATGGCTACATGGTCGGTGGGGGCAAACACCTAATAAATGGGCAGGTGGACACCCACCTAGTGTGGGCTACCAACTCATTTGTCAATGCCCTATAACCATGCTGGCTAGAACACAGACATTTCTTCCCTACACTTACAAAAGAAAGTCAAACACTCAGACATTCCTGGTCAGGTTTCATCTTTAATTAAGTTTTTCCAGTTGAGACTCCTATTTACACCAGAATCCTAAATGTTTGATTTGCATGACTTGAGAATTTAAAGGTCTCAGACTTAAAACTGCATTAGTGAAGCCTTTACAAAAGAATATTTTATTCTGTATTTTGACTTCCATCTTATAAAACAGAGACAAATTAACATCCATATAAAACAAAAGCCAAATACAGAATTATAAAATCCAATTGAGTGTACTTTATTTTCTACTATCTTTTTGGAGGACAAAGGAGCTTCAATTTGTTTAGATTTGCTTTAAGAGAGTTGTTCATAAACTTCGATCCATCACCACACCTGCTCCCACCAGCGGCGGTGCACCTCCTAGGGCGTCAGGGTCAGTGCCCCCCCCCAAGCCGCTGAGTGACCTGGCGCCGCCACTGACACCAAAAAAAAACACAATGCATCGGCCCGAGCTTGTGCGGAGTCAGCTCGAAGAACCTTGCTTGAAGTAGCAACCTTCAGAAGGTTGCTACTTCAACAAGGTTCTTTGGGCTGGCTCCGCACATTGTCACTGGTGCGCGTGAGTCAAACACCCCCCACCCCCAGGGTCAAAAGGGAGGCATTTTCTCCCTTTATGCGGAGTGGGTGGCTAGAAGCGCCGTCCATTCCGCATAAAGGGACCCCCCACAATGAAATAGTGCTGGCAGGGGGGCTATTTCATTGCGGGAACAGGCAGGGGGAAAAGTTCATACCTGGGTGCCCGGGTATGGAGGAGGGGAAAAGAGGCTGGGAGCTGCCGCATGCGCAGCTCCCAGACCACCACCCCCTTTGAGTACCTTCCTTTCGAATCAACTTTGACTCGACTGGGAGGGGGGGGATGGACTCTTGAGCCAGCTGCGTGAGCAGTGCGCAGGGAAGCAGCAGGAGGCTCGGCTCCTGCTGCTCCCACGTGCACGCTGCTTCAAGCCCGGCCGGGACGAGGAGGAGAGGAGACGAGGAGGAGGCGACGAAGACGCGAACCACCCCCGAGCCGGCCCGCGTTGAGTAAATTGCGGGGGGGC
>QEPC01000694.1:252672-306431 GCA_003113815.1 Sphenodon punctatus
GGGGAGGGGGGGCTAGTGGGTTAGTACAGGGGGGACTGTGTGTGGTAAAATGGAGGTTTGGAAATCCTGAGATGTCACTGCAAGTCATGCGATTTCAGCTGTGTTCAAAATGCTGGAAATGGGATGTGTGTTGTAAAATGGAGGTTTGGAAATCCTGAGATGTCACTGCAAGTCATGCGATTTCAGCTGTGCTCAAAATCCTGGAAATGGGATGTGCATGGTAAAATTGGACTCAGGCGGTGACTGGGGTGCTTTACAAGGATGGGTCCCTTTGTTTGGAGTTTATAAATTATTTATTTTAAGCTTGATGTGCTTGTAGACTGTGTTTTCTTCCATCCAATGTTAACCCTGGGAACTCCTTGCTGCTGGGTTATGCCATGCCACTGGCCTACCGTCCCCCGGGTTCCGCCCCTAGGCCCACCGGCCTTACTGCCCCAGTGCCCCTCCAACATCAAAACCCACCAGCTGCCCCTGGCTCCCACTTCTCACCATAAACCTATTGAGCAAAGCAGACTTTATGTTTACATTGTTGGGTTTAAGTAATGCTGCAAAACTTTATTAAACCTTTAAAGAAATTTGTGCACAATGTTGAATAGGAAGTGTTTTCAGACTACAGTTTCACTATGAAAACAAATGTGAAAAAGGCAATGGGAGACTACTCATGTTTCTGTATCTAATTCCCTATCAAGTGTGCCAAGTTTATAATTAGAGGTGCTTTTTTTCTAATTACCAGGCTTGTAAACTCAGCCTAGGTTCAAAGAGCCAAAAAAGCAGCCTCCTTTTTCATTCATCTCCCCCAGTAATGAAAGGTTTGGCAGACCAAAGCAGACTATGGGTTTGACAGATGTGCAACTCCACTGTCTTCAGTAAATTATTCAATTTGTACAAGTCTCATTGTAAACTTAGGCCATGATCTGCAGCCCACTTACTCCAAAGTAGTCCCACTGAAGCCCATGGGGCTTCCACGAAACTATGGAGTAATTGGTTTGTAGATCAATCTTAGTAAACTAGTTCTGCATAAGAATGAATAGATTATTTATTTACAGCCACAGGCCAAATACAAAAATGAATAGAATCCAGCTTGTGGTGGCTCTGAGGTTTATCATCATTCACCCACACATTTATAACTCCCAAGTATATAGATGGATGGCTGACTGAGAAGGTGCCTCTGCATTCTCCTCCCATCCCCACATTAACTGCCCACAAATAAACTGGTGGTTTTTCAATTTGATCAGGGACCTTATGCAAAAAAGCAATCAAGAGGCAATGTTATGATCTCTGCATGCATGCCGTTTAACTACGCTTTCACAGACATTAGGCATTCTAACCAATACATTGGGGGAATAAATGCCTGAGGTTGTTATATTCTTTGCTTTTTGGTCAAAGACTCCCCTAGAGTAATATGCTCACCATGAAAATATTCTGCAACACTGACTCAATGTTTAAATGTCAGAGTACAATGGAGATATTATGCAGAGGTCTCCAACAATCTACCATTTTTGTGTGCTTTTATCGGCTGTTATTAGCAAAGCTGTTCCCCTTAACAAAGCAGTTTTAGCATCTTTTACATCTATGTTTTGTGGTGCTCCAAGTTTAATATTAGGAGACCCTGAAAGTAGTTCAAACTATCAAGTCTTTATAATGGGCCTTCCCATCAGGGGTGCAGCGTAGCTGACTACATTGTGGTCTCCCCCAATTTTTTGCCCCATTTAGCTGGGTTTTTTGTAGGTCTGGAAATTTTTAGTGATCACTTGCCGCTTTTTCTAAATTTTTGGGTACAGTTTGAATGGGCTGGTGGGGGTAGAGGGGTGGATGCCGACGTAGTTGAGAAGGGAACCAGCGTGGGATTTCGTAGGAGGAAGTGGACAGAGGACCTTAGCTGGCGGCTTCGGGAACTGCTGTTTTTGCCTCCAGGTTGGATTTTTAGAGAGGCGGTGGTGAGAACTTCCCCGTATCAAGATCTGCCGGGGCTTTATCTGGAGCTTGCTGCGCTATTAAGACCACTTTTGGTCCATTCTCCCAACCAGCCCCAGGGTGACCGAGGGGCTGTTAGGCAGGGAGCACCTTGGTTTGACTATGAATGGAAGGACAGTAAGGCAGCTCTGAAGGCCCTGTTTAGGGCCTATAGGAGCCAGAGGGAGGAGCATTCGCTGGTTCTTTTTTTGGAACACAAGAAGGCCTATCGGCTATTGCTTAGGGTGAAAAAGGCGGCATATGTCACCCAGTCCTGGGACTCCATGCTTCACGCAACTAGGGGCAGGGACTCTAGTAGGTTCTGAAGGGCTATTAATTCCTTTATGGGTAAATCCCGTAATTTATTTTCTCCCTCTATTTCTAGTGGGTCTTAGTTGTCCCACTTTCGATCTCTTTTCTCGGTCTGTGAACCTGACAAGGACCTCTCAGAGCTGCTGACTGTGCTCCCTGCTTGGCCCCCCGTAACAGAGTTTGAGATGGAGGAGCTTATTTTATCACTTAAGCCCAGGAAGGCTCCCGGGAACGACTGCTTGCCCGCCGAGCTTATCAAGTTCCATGTGGACTGGTGGGCACCTTTTTTGGCAGCCTTCTTTACTCATCTTGACAAGACCAGGGCCTTTCCAGCTGACTGGGGTAGGGCAGTGGTTATCCCTGTGTTTAAGGGTGGTAACAGGTGAAATCCTGGGAACTACAGACCAATAAGCCTGTTGAGCATTATAGCCAAACTATATGCGAAGCATCTGCTAACCATTTTGAACAATTGGCTGGCGGACGTTCAAGTTCTGCATAGGGAGCAGGCGGGATTCCAGGCTAATAGGGCAACCCTGGATCATTGTCTTGTTCTTTACCATCTGGCAGAGAAATATATTCAGGCCAATTCTAGACTATTTTGTGCGTTTGTGGATCTGAGGGCTGCCTTCGATTCAATTAACAGTTCCCTTCTTTGGGGAAAATTGGCTAACCTGAAGGCTAATCGGAGGCTGCTTATTCTGATTCGCCTACTCTATAGGGATTCCTCACTGGCCGTTAGGCTTTCCCAGCAGGGGCAGCTCTCAGCCTGGCTCCCTATCTTTTCAGGAGTCAGGCAGGGCTGTATACTAGCCCCAGCCCTCTTCAACATCTTCCTGAATGACCTGGTCCCAGCCCTGACACGGTCTGAATTTTTCCCCCCTAAGCTGGCCTCCCGTCAGTTGGGCTGTTTGCTTTATGCTGAAGATGCGGTGATTCTTTCACAGACTAGGGTGGGCTTGAGTAGGCAGCTACGTGCCCTTTTTGACTACTGCTCGACCAACAAGCTTGTAATTAACTACAATAAGACCAAAGTCCTGGTGTTTGGAAGGGAGAGAAAGATCTACCACTGGGCTATAAATGCGAACCCAATAGCCCAGGTATTTTCTTACAAAATACCTAGGGATTTTGTTTCATTCTTCTCTTAGTTGGACCTCCCATAGAGAGATGGCTATCAGTAGAACTAAGGCCCCGATGGCGGCTATCTCTCGACTTTTCAAGCACAAAGGACATGGTAGTTTGGGGGTTGCTCTCCAAATAGTGGAGGCCAAAGTCCGCGCCCAACTCTTGTATGGAGGGACTTTATGGGCCGTGGCAGTTTCGTCGGCCCTGAATACCGTGCAGTTTAAAGCCATCAAAATGCTTTTCCCGGTCCCTAACGGGACTCCGTTGGCAGCATTGAGAGTCGAGTTCGGACAGATCACCTGGGGTTGGGTTAACTGGAAACAGGCCGCCCATTTGTGGTTGCGCCTTTACCACAACGCTCATTTAGGGCTTTTGGCCCTTTTACCTCAGGACTCTTTTGTTTCCTCTTGGATGAAGCTTTCGGTCAGCTAATTGGCAGCGTATGGGCTCCCGGTGGATTACCTGAAAAACATCCCGTTGGGCCAAGCGTGCAGGGAGGTGGATAGTAGGTTCACCAACATTGCCCGTCAGGAGGATTGGGCAGAGGTGGGTTCGTTTGCTTTTTTGGCCCACTATAAGTTCATTATGCCACGGGCCGGCATGAGGGCAGCCTACCTATCTGCCTTACTCTCAAGGAGGCATTTAGCTCTCCTTTTTGGGGCTCAATTAAATGTGCTCCCTACTTGTGTATTGGAGGGGCTCTATGCTGGTACCCCATTTAGTTCCAGACTGTGTCCTTTTGACTTTGCTGAAGTAGAGTCAGTTGCTCATATATTATTTATATGTCATCTATATGACATCCCTCGTAACCCACTGTTGAACGCATATATTCAAAGCTTTCCTGGTAGGACCTATTCAGAATTACTCCGTATTTTTCTTTTTGACAGCGACACGCCCCGCTTGAGGGCTGTGTCAGCCTTTTTGGTTCAAGCCTTTGACTATCGACACCACTTTCTCCATTGTCGGCCTTTGGTTTCTGGTGTTGTGGTCCCTTCTGAGGATGAGGGGGGGTTAATGACTTGATCCTTTATGCCTTGGTAAATTATCTTACTTTGTGCGTTTGTATTTTTGTACTTTTGCATTGGTTGTGCGTTACCTATTTCTGTTGTTGTACTCATTTGCAAGGACCTATGGTCACGGAATAAAATAAAATTGAATTGAATTGAACTAACGGGCCTTTTTAACCCTCATGCAGTATCATGGGGTATTTACCTACCCCATGTGCACATCTTGTGCAATAACTTTGACATTTGTGGACTTCTGACTTTGTCCTTTTAGGAAACTGTCATCCTCACTCCTGGGTACAATATCCCCAGAGGACAGTCATTTGCCGTTAACCGTTTGGTTTCTGTGGGCAACAAAACCACCCGGGGTAACATTTTATCCCAAACGCCCATCGACTTCAATGGTGGAATACAAAACTACCCCAACCCCATAGATGAGATACAAAATTACCCCGCACTAAAAATCAACCTTTTGCTACTCCAATTTGCGATACAAAACTACCCCAAACCCATGCTAACGGATGGGAAACAGGCGTACCCCAGACTAAAAATCAACCTTTTGCTATTCCAATTTTTGTCCATTACAACAGAGGTCAATGGGGGAGTATTGGGGTACTGCTTTGGGGGGGTGCAGCTGGGCTGTCTGCAAAGCTCTGGAGGCTGTGCAGTGCTGAGGCTTAGGGAAGTTGAAAAGGATTTCAAGATTATTTTTTTTTATTTTTTTTTTACAGTTTTCAGTTTAAAAATTTAATATTTACAGTTTTTAAAATATATATTCAGTATTTTAAATAAAGTTTTTTGCATAGGATGGGGTGGGGTGTGCGTGTGTGTGTGTGTGTATTGTGACAAATCTGATTAGGGCATATTTTAAATAATCCGTTTTATCTCTGGCGTATAAAATTATCCCACAATAAAAACAATGTTGCAGTTTTTATGAAATTGGATGAGGGTTAAGCTTTGCTATTTATTTTGAATTCTGGATTTAGTTTCACACCTCATTTGGGAAAGTGTGACTAATTACTTAAACCTCTTAATTTCTTGTAATCCCTGCTCAGCCATCATCTTGGACTAGGTTACTCCAGTTCTGTCCGTATGGGACAGGAAAAACCCAGGCTCAACTCTCTCTCTACTTCTACAACTGCAACATGCTTATTGATACCCATATATAAACCAGAATAATCATCCTACGAATGCTGGTGTAGAGCTACTCTGACTGCACACCTTAAAGCTGGCTGCCAAATCCTCCTGCTATTGAGATATGGGAAAGCAGACACATACAGATTTTTTCCTATGCTGGGAAGGAACACAGATACAAGGAATTTTCAAACACAACCTGTGTAACCCACCACTAAAGAATATCCAGACCAAAAATTCAGCAAAACTAATGTACGAATTCACATTTATAATCATTAATACTATTTAAAAACAAAATTTGGAGAAGGATACATGTCCTCCTACTTCTGAGGGTTAGGAAGAAATTCCCCACCTGATCCCACCCCCTCCCCCAAGACACTGGACCAGACCTATGCTCAAGCAGCTGGTGCAGAATGTGACAACTCATCTCCTTGTGGGGATGAGCCGCTGGGAGCACAACACCAGTGCTCAGTTCACTGCACTGGCTGCCTATAGTCTTTCGGGTCCGATTCAAGGTGTTGGTCATTACCGGGCCCTACTTACCTGAGGGACCGCCTCATTCCTCATGTCCTGGATCGGCCCATGCGGTCGGCTGGGAGCGCCCGCCTGAAGCTCCCCCAAGTTTCCCAGGTGGCAACTTTCGAGCGGGTGTTCTCGGTGGCCGCGCTGAAGCTATGGAACTCCCTCCCGGTAGAGATTCATCTCTCTCTGAATCTCCACTCCTTCCGTAGACAATGTAAAACCTGGCTTTTTCGCTGGGCTTTTGGTGAGGGGAATGGGTAATGGGTCCCATTCCCCTCACCAAACTATATTAAACTATTTTAGTTTAGGGGTAATTGGGACATTTGTTTTTCAGGCCTCGGTTTTACGATTTTAATTAGAATCTTATTATATTGTATTTTGCATTTTTATATTATGTATTTTTATTATTCACTGCCCTGAGCTGCCATTGGGCAGGAGGGGGTGGTATAGAAGTGATGAAATAAACAAAAACAAATAAATAAAGCCCCCATGAATTCTGCTGTGAGCTCAGTCATTTTTGCAGAAATTGACTTTAGTAGCATAGAATTACAGCTTGAGTGGGAAACGCCGGGAATGAGCCAATGGAATGCAGCTCTGGGACCTGAAGAGATATATTCCGGAGCCATGGGACCTTCCTGCCAAAACTGCCAAAGAGGAGCAGCCCATGATCTGCTGCTGGAGAGAAGAGTCTCAGTTTAGAGGTCTTGTGTATTAATTTGTGTTTAAGATAGAAGTTCAAAGCAGATAAAAAAATTATTATCCCACTCTAACTAAGAGGTCAAGGCAGGCTACACTGCACAGAATCATAAGTCAACATAGGTAAGATTTCTTTTATTTTTTTAAAATTCACCTGAACCTTCAAGCCCTATCTATCCCTGCTTGCCAAATGTCTGGTCAAAAAGAAAAAAATCTTACATTGCCTCTGGGAAATAAACAGGATCGGGCTCAGACGACCCTCCAGGGGGAAGGAAGTCCATAACGATGGGGCAGTCACTAAAATTGCATGCCCTTGCTATGCAATTTTGACAGACAAATGGTAAAATACAACAAGAGGCCACGACGGGACATGAGGAAGGTAGCAGTCTTTCAGATATGTGGGTCTCAAGCTGTTTAGGGCTTTATAAAAATCAAAACCAGCACCTTGAGTTGTGCCTGGAAAGCTACTGGGAGCCTCTGCAGCACTGCTGTTAACGTGCTCCCAGTTGCCAACTGATAGAAAACAGGCGGCTGTGTTCTGCACCAGCTGCAGCTTGCAGGAAGTCATCATGTAGAGTGCACTGTAGTAGCTAGCCTCAAGGTTACAAAAGCATGGGTAACAGTGGCAAGTCTAAAAATGGCCTAGTGGTGCTCAAGCCACTTGGCAAAGGGCCCCCTCAAGGTCTGGGGCCCAGGCTCAACTGAGCCCCCTCGCTCTATGGTAGCTACGCCTGACTTCAATCTTGTCTGAATTCAGATTCCCTCATCTCATCTGCATCCAGTCCCTAACAGCAGTCAGGTACTAGGAAAGCACTCCCAGAATGATCATGGTGGATCCGAGCTGGGTGATAAAGAGAACAGCATGCTGGGAAATGCATATGCATTCATAAGTTTAATGCATAATCTATTCTGCTTGCATAATTGGGGGGGAAGGGGGGGAAACGACAACAGTTTGCTGAATACTCGGGGCCCTGCCTTTGTTTCCTACTCTAAACACAAAAATACAAGTTCTTTAAAAAGGATAATCTTTTTCCTAAAGTTTGGTTCTTCTGAGGGAGAGGGGCCAAGGGGTGAGAGGTTAAGTAGCCTCATGTACTCCAAGTGTCCAAAATACTCTAATAGATTTGAAAGCCAAGCTACATTAATTATATACATCTTTAAAAACAAAAGAAAAGTCTGCTGAAAAACTGGAAGCCCAAAACCTGAAGGCAGACCTCCCATACTGCATTCTAACTGAAAATTTATTTATTACAAAAAGAGGGAAACCTACCATACAGAATGCAAGATGATTTTGCCATTAACAATTATCCACTTGCTGATATCCTTCCGATTTATGTGAATAGCATTGCTGCATGCACCCACCCAACCATTAATAATTAACAATCATTTAGTAATCAGATTACAAAAACCTTGCTATGCAATGCCTCATAAAAGCTTCCTTTGGAAGGAGACACATCTCGCATACACAATAGGAAAAAGCTAATCAATCAGTATGTGTTATGAACGCATGCTCCACCTTCAGCAAATTCTGTGAAACGTGGATCTCTTTTCTGACATTAGCAGGGGTCAGATGTATTGAATGCAAGTTATCTGGCAGTTAAATGTTAATGTCTTTCATGTTTAGAGTACATTTTATAAACCGAATATGCAAACTTCTCTGAAGTTATCCAAAAACAGCTTTCCTCAATGAAAAACTCTTGCAAAATTGTTCTGCACTGCAGCTTTGTATGTTTTGTTTTGAAAGTATCAAGTTTCTGCTTAACTCTGCATTCTCCTTCTAAAGATGTTGTCTAAGGGCATAGCTAGAATAGGTGCAGCAGATGCACCCGCACGGGGTCCCACACACACGTAGAATGTATATGCATACTGGAGTGAAGTGCCCCAGCAGGGGGGCCATTCCAACTGAGCTACACCCTTGCTTGAAGTCTTAGTCCAACAGTATACAGGGCCAAAGTCCAGGATTGACAGATATGTAGCCCTTGAACAAGAAGTCCACAAGATAGGTTCTAGCTGCTAATCACGTTTCCTAAACAAATATTCATCACCAGAGTTCCTAACAAAAATACTTATTTTTAAAATACAGTCTAATTACTTTGAGCAATACTACTCTTATGCTTAAGTCAAATTAAGTCAAACCATTAGAAGCAGAGTCACTTCAAGAAATGATGCCAGAAACATCCTCCCAGCTAAATCCTCTTAAAGGTTGATTAATCTTCTCATTGCATGTTCTTCTTCAAGTTGCTCTGTAAAACTGATCCGTGATCTAGAACCTTCCCCCCCCTCCCCCAATTCCATCTGGAGTTACACTCCTTAAACATTCCCATCGGCAACTCCTATTCATCCCACAAATCTTGTACTAATGTTCAAAGTGGCCTATGGAAGGAGAAAGGATTCCCCACCCCTGGTTTAGCTTACCTGAAACCCCAATACATTTTCTTTTCTTTTACACTTGTTCCATATTTTTTGTGCAACAATAATAGCAAGAGATTTAAAGAAGAAAAAGCTGGGATGCCAAAGTTTGCCTACATAGCACCTCAACAACAACCTGGGTTGAGGGGGAGGTCTTAAGGACACCCGATGCTTTGGGGAAGAACACTGCTTTACGTTAGAGATATGCTTAAAGTAATTTACCAATGCAGGACATTTAATATGTCAAACATGACTCATTTGTTACACCCAACAGCATCTCGGTGCTACAGAAGACAAAGATAGAGGTTACCATCTTCATATTGTATCAGGAATCAGTCACACGCTAGTTTGGGTGCACTACCAATGATTGGACCATATCAAGCATCTCTCACTGGCATATTAAAGGTCAACCTAGATTTGGAGTCCAAACCCACAAGTTGTTGTACATCTTGCCACAGGGAAGCAAGACCTTTGACACAGATAAAATATTGAAAATCTTTTCTGGATGAAGCCATGTTCAAATATTTATCTACATTGCAACTGAGAAAATAGTACAGAGCTATAAAATCCATGTGTTCACGCTCGTTAGCATAAACTTTCTGTGCCCCATTCCTTACCGCTCACCCAATCAATGCTTTCCTAACAATCACATGGTACTAGTTTGACCTTGGAGAGCTAGAAGTAAATGTTGAAATTGAGATTCTATCACTGAAAGGTCACATACAGAAGCATATTTATTTAGCGGCAACAGTTCAAAGCCAGCTATCTGGAGGACACAAGAGTCAACAAGCTAATAGAGACATTGAAAAAAACCAAACTTGGAAACAGCATGAAGAATTTTACCTTCACGTCAGGAAGGCAGCAGTTAAGGAGAGTGATGAGCTTGTCATTTCACAAGCCTCTATATTCAGCTAATGGGGTGAATTTAGATTTTATTCTTATAGCAGTATTTTTGTGGGAGAAAACAGCAGGAAAACAAGGCAGTACCCAAAAGCTTTCCTTTCTCTTTTTTTTATTTTTTAAATGTGATAAACCACTTTCAGGTTTTGTAAGAAGGGACCTCTCCATATTCAAACAAACAATACAAGGGGAGCAGCAAGTGGGGGGGGGGGTAGGGGGGAGCAAACAGCAGCAACAAAAAACAGGTTTTTGTTCCCACACAACTCTAGGGTTATGGAAACAGTTGGGTTTTTCGGATTAAGGATAAATGAAGTAGTTAACAGTTAATTTCAGAATGAAAAACTGTTTGTGAAAAGTTTAGCAAGACCAGATCTCCTTGTGATAGATAATAGGACTTTTGTCCCTCAATAGCTTTTACTACAAACATTTGAAATTGTTTACAGTGGTTTCCAAATCTGCATGCACAAAAAAATGGACTGCACCAAATGAAGGTGATGCATTTGGCCTCATTTCCCCTAGCCTCATTCATAAAAGGCACACACGTTATATGCTTCATTGCCTTTTCTAGTGAAAGCTGGATAATAAAAAAAGAATTTGTTACAATGCCTGTCAGCATTTCTCTGAACTTCTACAGTTGTAATAGGAAAGTCTTTTTACTGCACAAAGCAGACAAAACTGGAGGGGTGTGGGGTGTGTATGACTTGAGATTAACGGCTGCCTGAAGCTTATGTTTCCTTCTCCTATGGGCTTCCGGTTTCGGCTTAAAAACCACAAGCTTCAGTCATCATCACCAATCTTGTCCCATTTAACAAACCCAGCCTGAGGTGGCAGTGGTGGCTATGGCAGACAACAGCTTTAGAAGACCCCTTGGCCAGCCTCACAGGCAGCCGTTAGGGGCTTTTGTTGCGCTCCCTCCACACAATGAGGCAAGGAGGAGCAGCGGCACTCCCCTGCTGCAGCGGGGAAAAAGTGCTGGGTAGAGAGCGAGGCCGCAGTGGGAAAAAACCAGCGGTGGCCCGACTGAGGTTGGCCAGCAACAGGACTTGGCTAATTAGCAAGTGCGGGCTTGGGGGGCCCACCCCCTGGTTGTTGGGAGGGGCCTTCCCGCCCACTGCACTTCCTGCGGCTCACTTGGAGCCAGGAGGAATCAAGCGGGCAGCATTTTTTCTTTGGCTTCCTGTCCACGGCCCTTTCTGCTTGTCGCAATGGGTAAGACAAAGGCAAGGAAGAGCACGAGGGTCAAGGTAGGGAAAGGCGCAGCAGACGAGGTGATGCCTCCCCTGGTAGGAGAGCAGCTACCCGGGGAGGGAGAGGGACAGACTGCAGAGACTCCCCCAGCCGGGGGAGTGGCCCCAGGGGCCATGGCCATTTTGGGGGCAATGCAGGACAGATTGGCGGGCTGTGAAGCCCTTATGGGTCACATGGTGGCGGGGCACATTAGAGTTGGAGCGCCAGGAAGTGTTGCGGTTGAGGGGGGCCTAGAGGGAAGCGTGGGGGTGGCCCCTGGGATTACCACGGGCACTGGCTTTCAGGAAATCCCACCCTCACTGGGAAAATGGAGCGCAGCCAACCATGTGGGGCACCACCCATGCCGGGGATGGAGTGGGCCAGGGCGGAGGGCCTGGGGCACTTCAGGGCCTATATCATGGTGGGGGTTGGCAAGTCCCCTTTCCAGTTGGTGCGGGGGGCATGGCCCCACTGACTGGAATGGGGGGGCCCAGACTGTGGCCTGGGGGACGCTCAGGGAGTCCATCCACAGCGCCAGTACCACCTCCTCTGTGTGTGTGGGGGGGGGGGGACCTGGATGGGAGGACCAGGCTGAAGAGGTGGGGCAAGCGATGCCAGGGCCTTCGCCTCACGAATCAAGAGTAGGCCCGGTGAGAAGAGGACCATCGGGCAGGGCAGGAGGCCAGGGGCCGGTAACAGCACAGGGGCAAGGAACTCAAGTAGCTGGGGGCATACTGGGTGATGCAATGTCAGTACCACAGAGGCAAGGGGAACGTGATCGTATCCCCTGCTAGATACCGAGATAGGGCTCCCACGGCACCGCACATGGCAGGGGCAATGCTGGCACCAGACGAGGCACCGCAAGGGTGAGGTTACACTCCAGTAGTGGGACACTCCGCTCCACAGCCTCTCCCGCTGCCAGCTGCCCCTCACCCAGCCAGGGAACAGAGGCATGGGAGAGGCCCGTCTATCCCCCAACAGGAGCAGTCAACATGTTCAAGGCAAGCAAGGAGGGGAAGAGGACCCGGTTGCCGCGGGTGTGCAAGAGGCGCTGAAGAGGATTGCGGCTTTAGAGAGGATTGCAGGCAGTCACGCAGGGATACCAGCCCCCATCGGTATTGGATTTGGGATACCAGCTACAAGGAGGTAGGTGGGGCACGATGGGGGGGGGGACCACGGGTGGTTACATGCAGGCCCCTGGTTACCATGACCCATGGTGACAGGCCCAGGTCCCATCTGCCCCCACCCGCTGGACGGGCACAGCTGCCGTGCCCTCGGGAGTGGCTACCCACACAGTGGGACAGGGGGAATCGCTTCAACTTTGTTGGAATGAATCGTGGCTCCTGGCACCAGGCCCTTATGGTCCCCCACCAGCGGCGCTGGGGGGCCAGGTCTATATGGAACACAGGCCTTACAAGTGTGGGGGCAGCCAACAGGCATGGGAACGCCCGTGGTGGGAGCAGTGAAACCGCCCGTACCCTTTGGGGGAAGGTATGCTGATGTTTCATCTCCGTTAGTGGCGTGCCTTCTTCAGCCAGCCAGGGGGAAAAAATTGGTGCGGGGAGTATATGGATATATTCACCCTACTATTCGCTGACCCCAAACCTGATCCGAATAGTAAGGAGGGGATCAAGGACAAGGAGTGCTTTAAGTGCCCAAAGGTGGACCGGAACTGGGCCAATTGGATGCTAGCATGGTCCATTTATCAGGGAGCGATGGTGCAGGCGTACCCCGACCGGGCATATGCCTTGATGAAATACACAGACAGTCCGGCATGCCTATGACATAGGTCCCTCGGGGGCGTGGTTGCGATACGATAAGGCGTTTAGGCAGAGAGCATTGTACACCCCAGGGTTAAGATGGGATATGCATGCGCATGACTTATGGCTGGATAGCATGAACGACAGAACCAATGCTCCCAGGACAGATAGCGAGCACGTGCTGACATGTGGGGGGGGGGGGGGGGTGTCGCACCATCAAATGACCCTTTCGGTTCGAGGGCCGAAAGGCCCAGAGGGGAGCAGCACAGTGCTGGGAGTTTGCTTGTTCAGGCAAGTGCAGTAGAAGCAGGTGTAGGTACCGGCATGCATGCGCCATCTGTAGGGGAAGCCACGCCACCACAGCGTGTAGTAAAGGGCGACAGTCAGGATTTAGGGGCAGGAGTAACCTGCCCTTCAGTCAGGACAAAGGGAGCCAAGGAGCCGCTATGTGGGAGGGGCAATACAAAGGGCTCCAACTCCGGTTAAGGTGGACGAGTTGGAGAGCATGTTGAGGGATCATCCCAATAGAGAGGAGGTGGTGTACATAGTTCAAGTTTTGAGAGAAGGTTTTAGGATCCCCACTACGGATGTCAAGCCAGGGAAGGTACCCCCCCAACTTAAAGTCGATCAGAGGAATGGAACATGTGGTACGAACAAAGGTGGACAAGGCGGTCAGGGAAGGCAGAGTAGCTGGCCCTTTCAAGGGTCCCCCCATGAATGGCTTTGTAGTTTCCCCATTGGGAACAGTCCCCAAGAAGGCACATGGGGAATTTCGTATAATCCATCACTTGTCTTACCCATGGGGGGGGCTCGGTCAACGATGCCATCCCTGGGGAACTCACGTCAGTCCAGTATGTTCCTTTTGACGAGGCGGTCAGGGCAGTAAAGGGGGTCAGGAAGTTTGCACTCTTGGCCAAGTGCAACATTAAATCGGCCTTTCGCCTCCTGCCAGTACACTCGGACAGTTTTCACCTTTTAGGGTTTCACTTCCAGGGTCAGTTTTATTTTGACTGGGCAATACCCATGGAGTGTTCAATTTCCTGCTCCATCTTCAAGCATTTTAGCTCTTTGGTGGAGTGGGTTTTCAGGCAGCGGGCGAAAGGTGGGGAGATCAGGAAATATCTCAACGATTTCCTCTTTGTGGGACATGCCAGGACCCAGGAATGTACTGGGCTGATGGAAACAGTTCAGGAAGTGGAGGATGACTTGAGAATTCCTCTCGCCCCAGAGAAAACCGAGGGGCCTGATACTAATCTGACTTACTTAGGCACTGAAATGGACACCGTCAAGGCGGTGTCCCATCTCCCTAGGGATAAGATCACCGCCCTGCAGGCTAAGTTGGCATCATGTTTGGCAGTCGTGAAGGTTACCATCAAAGAACTTCAGTCCCTGATTGGGATCTTGAATTATGCCTGCAGGGTGGTGGTGCCAGGCAGAGCATTCGTGTCTCAACTTTACTGAAAGTTGCAGGGAGAATTATTACCACAATACCACATTCAGGTCACGCGGGAGATGAGGGAGGATCTACAGACGTGGGCAACATTCCTAGCGGAATATAATGGCACTAGCTTTTGGCGGGAAGACCTGTTGCTAGAGGCGGAGCTACAGGTTCACTCCGGTGCAGTGGGTGGCCTGGGTTTCGGGGTGTATTTTCACCAGCGGTGGTGCACAGCCCCATGGCCAGAGGATTGGAAGGACAGGGGGATCACTCAGGACTTGACATTTTTGGAGTTATTCCCAATAGTGGTGGCTGTGTATTTATGGGCTTCTGATTTTGCGGATCATTCCATCGTATTTTGGTGTGACAACATGGCAGTGGTACATGTCAATTCAATGTCATCCAGGTCCTCCAGAGTTATGAAGTTGGTTAGGGCATTAGTACTAACGTGTCTGTGTAATATCTTATTTGTTGCCAAGCACGTCCCTGGTGTAAGTAAAAGCACAGCCGATGCCCTTTCTCACTTCCAGATGGGACGTTTCCGCTCCCTGGTCCCAGGAGCCAGATTCACACCGGACCCTTTCCCATCGGCCATGTGGAACCTTGGATACTAGAATTATACAACATAATTCGAGGATTCCTGGCTGCACGGACCCGTGCCACGTATGAGCGGTCATTTAAGGAATTCCAGAATTTTAGAGCAGGGCAGGGCTAGGCACTGACATTTCCAATTTACAAAGCACAGATGCTGCAATTCGCAATGTCCCTTAGACAGGCAGGTTTGGCAGTAGCTACCATCGTCGGAAAATTAGCAGCATTAAATTTTGTGAGTCGACTGGCTGGACATGCCCCGCCGGACAAGGGATTTTTTGCTCAAAGAATGCTGGAAAGTTGGTCGCAGGAGAGTCTGAGGGGGAGGGACTCACAGGTTCCCATCACTCCTAGTGAAGCTTTGTGATGCCCTGCCTAGGTTATGCTTTGATCGGTATGAGGCATCACTTTTTGCCACCACCTTTAAAATAACATTCTTTCAGGGTGAGTGAGGTGGCTGCTGAATTGCTGGGGGATAACTCGAACCTGGCCATGGCCATGGAGGATGTTAGATTGGATCACCGGGCCTTTTCCCTCAGGTTGAGGCGGTCTAAGACCGACCAGCGGGAGAAGGTGCAAGTAGTCACTTTAGCCAGGGCAGGGGCCCCGGCCTTGTGCCCGGTTCATGCCATCTGGGAATACCTAAAAATTCGCCCGCCCGTCGGGGGGATTTTATTCTGGCACGCCAATGGAATCCCATTGACAAGATACCAAATCGCTGCTGTGCTCCGGAAGGCCCTTAGCAGCTCAGGGCTCCCTGCTCACGGGTATAGATCACACTCTTTTAGGATCGGAGCTGCTTCCTTTGCGGACGCAGCAGGAGTATCTGAGGAGGGCATCCGGGCGGTGGCAGTCAAGAGCTTACAAGTCGTATGTAAGGAGTCTTCCCCAGTAACCTTTTTGCTTTGTTTAGAACCAGGTCTGGCACGATCCATGAGTAAACGTATAATCTGAATTGTGGGCCACAGCCTGGTGCGATAGGCAGGAAAAGTGGCAGGACAGACGTCCTGGGGGTCGCAACTGGGGCTTTCATCCAGAGCTGTGATAAGGTGGAAGGGCCGCGGTGGGATGAGGTGGCATCAGTTGCTTCCCGCCCTTAAGGAAGAGGCGCAGAGGTCCGCACCAGATCTGGTGGTAATCCACCTGGCGAGAACCATCTCCCACGATGTAAAGGGGTTAGATTGGTGGTTAAGATGAAATCTGCCCCCCTAGAAGTTGAAAATATTTTCCCTGGGGTAACATTGGTATGGACAGAGATGGTGGGATGGCTGAATTGGAAGGGGGCTATTAGTCAGCGGTGCGTGGACAGGACTAGACGCAAAATAGGGAAGTTGGTAAGTGGTTGGTAAAGAGGGGCGGTCACACGACAGCCCATCTAGGGATTACGTTCAGAACACCCGAGAACTTTCATCTGGATGGTGTGTATCTGTCCCCGGCGGGGAAGGACTGTTATTTGGCCATCTTGAAGGCCTGTCTGGTTAAGTTGTTGGAAGTGTGAGTTGGAGCGGGTAGGGGTCGGGCCCACCCATTGTAATCAAAGGCGGTCCCTTAGTGGCAGGGGTCCAGTGCGATATAGGAGTTTTTGATAAGAAATAATTAGTTTAAGGAGTCATCTCCTTAAGAGATGGGGAGGCAACACCAGGTATGAAAGCAAGGCATAGCTAGCATCTGGGTTAGCATCCCTGGGACAGGGTGTCCAGCAAAAGTGGGTAAGGACATGCACGGTCCCCAAGCTAGTGGCACCCCACTTCCTTACTCACGTCTGAAAGGACATTATCCCCTCGGGATGTGGTGGTTAGCCCAGGCCCAAGGGGAGACGTTCTGTTTGTTGGTAAGAAATTAGGGAGGGCTTTGGTGGGAGCATCCAAGCCACTCCTGGCTGTTGGATGGCTCCAATGTTATGGTTAACTGGCACTGGACCTGAATTGCTTTAGAGCAATTACCCTCACCAGCTCGATTCACAATTCCAATTTGAATAAAGAGTGCGGCCATTTAAATCCATCACTGTTGTCCTTGTCTCATTCCGGATGCACCAACAATAGGCTATAAGCAAGCATACAAAGACCATTTTAAAGGCCATAAATACAGGCCTCCAAGATTTCAGTACTGAAACAGCCATCATCATTTTTAAAAAAAAATTTAAAAGCCAGAGAGAGTAAATAAAAATATGTCAAAGAAAACCAAATTGACAATATAAAGCCCGAAACAACCTTGGCCTGACTTATTTGCAGGACCGCCTCACCCCCCGAGTCCTGGATCGGCCCCTGTAGTCATCGGGGGTGCTCTCCTCGAGGTCCCCCGAGTCTGACGGGGGGCCACGATGGAAAGGGGCTGCTCCATGTCTGTGGAACTCCCTGCCAGTGGAGGTTCGTTTGGCCCCAGATCTCCCCTCTTTTCGACGCTGTTGTAAGACGTGGCTGTTCCACCTGGCCTTTGATGGTGAGGGTGGGGGCAATGGGTTAGGGTGGGGGGTGGTTTGGGATATTTTAAATTTCTCCTTGTTTTTGAGTGTTTTTATTAATGAATTGTGAGCTGCCCAGAGCTGCCTGTGGCAGAATAAGAAATTTTAAAAAATAAATAAATATCACAATAAATGCACAGCAGACAGATCCACTGCACAGATCTACAATCTGGACCCTCTTCTCCCTGACAGCACCCCTGCCTCTGACTTCTATGTGGCTCTCTGAACTCGTATTAATTTTCAAAGCGTGCCGTGGAAGGTAAAAGGTTCCCTACCCCTTACATTTAAGGAACGTAACTTTTGTGGAAGTAATATACACCCATGGTCAGTAGCAACTGGTACAATTATATATCTTTTAAAGAGAGAGAGGTTCACTTATGGAATGGTAATAAACAAGCTTCCTGGAAAAGAAATATTCTATTATAGATTATTTTTGTATCTTAGTGGGGTTTTTTTTTTTCCTTTTTATGAAGTTTCATTTCTTAGGACTTCTGCTATTTTCTTTTTAGGGGACAAGAAGAATCTGCTCTTGCTCTCTGTAGAAGAACAAGGACCATCAATTGTGTACTTGGGACTGTTGCTAATATTATTTGTGGGAATTAGTTTGGTTTAATTTTATCCCTCATTGAAGAGTCTTGGGGATTTAAAGTACTTTAAGTATTGTTATTTTGGCTTCTGATTAAGGAAGGGGTTTACTGAAGGTCTGTTGTGCAGATATTTGGCCTCAGGGTATTATGCCTTCTAAAACCAAAAGATCAAACATGGCAGAATGCAAGATAGTCCTGCCCTCAAAACAAAGAAAAATAGATCTTTATTTGGCTAACTTTGGCAGAAACATGTTGGATTCAGCCATCCCACTCTAATTCTTTTGCCCCATTGGAACCAGAGACAGATGGGATATTGGACTCTCAGGTGAAGGGACAGGTTATCAATAAGCCCTCACAGAAATTAGTTTCCTTGTTTCCTGTAAAACAGAATTATGAGGTACAAGGCTTTTTTTTAAAAGTCCTTGAAAGGGCAAAAAGATATCCATCCTGCTGCGTCTGTATCCAATCCCTTTTCATGTTCCAATTCAGATTTGGTAGAGGCAGGGGATTCTGTGAGCATGGGTGGAAAGGGGTTGGAGTCACAGCCTACTAATATGCAAAGAAAGTTTGAAGGAGATACACACACAGCATTCAAAAACATCTGCTTCCTATATTGGCAGAGCATGTTTTTCTAACAGTGAAAGTGGTCAAATATTTTTCCATGCAGATAAATTTAATCAGCTTGAAAATTGAAGATTTGGTGAACACAGTAATTACATCTCAACAAAGATCAACTGCACAAGTTTATTTGAAGCAGAGAAGCAGAAATCTGAATGAGAAGTTCTTTGTAGTAGATCAGTTTAATAAGCTAACAGAGGATGGGATGAACTCATTAACATTAGCAGGGGATAAGTTGGCATTTACAATACTGCCATTATCAAATAGGGTTTTCCCATTCTGGAATACTAATTTGGAAATTGCTGACCATTTAAGGGTACATTTGGGCATATCTATTACAAGTCGTGATATTAAAAGAATGGATCATCTTTACCATACTCCAGGTCGCAGGGGGTTTGTTCTCCAGCTGGGGTCAGCTCAGTTAGTGTCCAGTATAATGAAAAGGAAAACAAGGTTGAATGAGAACGCTGAAGGTATACCCAAACAGGGTTTTTGTTAACTCTTTGGTGATGCCCCTCGGTAACGATAGCAGTGTTAAAACGTTTAGTAATAAATCGAACTTTGGTCTAACAACTACCTCATAAGTAAGGTAGCAGTGTAATTCTAATAGGATGGAAGGTCATGGTGACCTAGTAACCAAGATGGATAGGGGGAATCCTCCAGAATTTATTGACCTTACCTCCTTTGAAGAGAGAGAGATTCAGACGATAGAAGATGGGAAAGGATTAGGGGGGTTGTTTCCCTGAAGAAAGGGAAACATTTGCAGCCTATGATAATCTTCCCATGGAAGATCAAAATAATATACTTAACAGGATGTGTAATCTGTATGACCGGTTGGTATCAATTAAAGGAAAACCTCATCCTATTCCATTAGAACCTCAGGTCAAGTAGATATCTCAGGTGGAAGATCCTCCTACCCAATTTTTGACAGCTGATGGATCTTTAGTGCAAGTGACAACTCCTGCAGGGACAAATAAATTGCATAAACCCCTAGTGGGTGAAGATGACTGGTTATTGGCCAGGCTCTTGGAGGAAGAGGAAATTGCTGAATGTCCCCCTAAATTGGAATGGATTAGACAGAAGCTTGATGAGGTCCAAGGTGGTCTGCAATCAGAAGTGTCACTTAGGAGGCAGGAACCGGGGTGTCCTGTCCTGTTTGACAAAGAACTGGTAGGCGAGACACATCAGGAGGTGGGAGGAAATTATTAATAACTTCCCTAGTTTCTCTCAGTTAGATGAGGATGTAGTAGGAGTGCAGCTGCCCTATGAGACAGGATGCCAGTCAGGAGACAGTAATGATATCTTAGTTAGAAATAGGAGGACACTGTAAGGATTGCCCAGTCAACTGAGTAATGTAGTAGTGTCCCAGGTGGGACGGATATAAGAGTCCTAGATTCTAGGTAACATTGACCCTGCAAAGAGAAGGAAATAGGAGGGGGTTTTCACTCCTCTCTTGGAACATAGCTGGCTTGTTGAATGAGATAGGAGACTCTTATATACTCTTTATTAAGGAATACAATATACTCTTTATTCAGGAAACATGGTGTAAGAATCCCTTTTTGTGAACAGCTACTCATGTTTCAGCTTAATAGGGAGGGGGGGTCAACTAATGGGGGGCATTCAAGAGCTGGCCTCCTTATAATGATCACCCTGAATATACAAGCTCAATTGAGGGAGATAGCATCTTGTCTAGATATAGGCTTGGCAGTCAGAATTACTGTGTTGGAGGATATATCTTGGATATTGATAAACGTATATGTGCCGCCTCCTTCTAAAAGGGGCTCGCCTGAAATTTGGAATGTATTGTCTACCTTTATAGAGGAACTTATGATTGCGTATCCATCTGATAGATTCTTGCTAGCTGGGGACTTCCGCCCGGATGGGAGGCTTGTTTTGGGAGGAGGAGGATTTTTCTGTTATTAATGAGATATGGGTGGTTTCATCTCCCTGTTTTGCTGATATAGTGGTTAATGATTATGGGGACAAATGGTTTGAATTACTGGTCTCATTGAATTTTCGTTGTGTGACTAATACATTTAGGCGTTCAACTTCTAATAATATGACATATCAGTCTCCTAGAGTTTCTATTGTAATTGATTACTATCTGATTGAGGCTCGCTGCGGGTATAAGATAGTGAATATCGAGGTTCTTGATAGGCTTGAAAATAGGCTTGATAGTGATCACTCAACTTTACATCTGGAATTGGCCTTGGACGTAGCTGAATCTGAGTTAGGTCTAGAACCTGGTTTGGGAAGAAGCTTACATGATAATCTCCTCCCTATTCTAGTTAAACAGCAAGCAACTTAGATGGGATGAGATGTTAGCTGAAGTGGACTGCCATCTGAGGAATTGACTAACCAAAGAAGGCTGTTATTAGACAACTACCCCAGAGGAGATTATGAATGGGACTGAGGCTACAATAGATGCATTGAATCCCAGTTCCCATAGGGAGGTAAAGATAAGTTCCAGACATAGTCAAAAGGTGCGCCATGATTTGATAAGGACTGTATTCAATGGAAAAGAGATTTAAATAAGAAAATAAATAAGTTGAAAAAAGATGGGTCAGTGAATAGAATTGCTGAACATCGAGGACCTGTAAGACTTTGATATAAAAGAAGAAAAGAGCACATATAGAGCTCAGTGGTATAATCTACACTTGGCTATTGTGACTGGGGATACAAAAACCTTCTGGAATATAGTAGCTACGGGCTTGTTGGGTTATGGCTCCAGGATAGATTCCAACATCCCAAGCAGATGTTTGGGTGAAATATTTTGCTAATCAATATACAGCTCTGGGGACTATGGCTACTCCTGTACATCTTTTAATGGAGACTCAGTTAATCTATTGCTGATCCCATGTATTTAACTTCAGAAGATGAGGTAGAATATTTGATTAAGATACAAAAGAGGAATAAGTTGCTTGGACGGGCTTCCAGTAGAGGTCAATTTGTGACTGGTAGGTCCCAATATTAATATGGTTTAATTGTATCATTTCTACGGGTTGTATACCAGACTCATGGAAGGGAAATTTGATAGTTCCTGTTTAAAACAAAAGCAGCCTGTAATAATCCTGTCTCTTATAGGCCGATTTCCCTTATAAACATAGTGGCCAAGTTTTGGGAGTGCTATTTATTGGACTGGGTACATGGGGAAAATGTACATTGTGAACAAGGTGGATTTACGGCAGACTATGCTACGATAAATCATCTATACACTGCAGTATATTATACATAAATATACAAGGGTACTGAAGACCTCACTCTACGTTTTCATTGATCTTTCATCGGCCTTTGATACTATTGACAGAGGTTTACTATGGAACAAATTGTATCTGCTAGGGACTGACTCCCATTTGTTGAGACTACTGGTCTTTTATTATAGGGATATGTGGGCCTGTGTTCGGTTTGGTTCGCCTCGGAGGCAAGATATCCCCAAGATTTCCAACTAATAGGGGGATAAGACAAGGATGTGTGTTAGCTCCTTACTGTTTAATATATATGTTAATGATCTTATAATGGAAATGCAGGATGTAAACATTCACCTTCCTAAGATTTTGGCTTCACACACTGGAACCTTATTTTATGCAGATGATGCTATTATTATGCCCCAAGGCTTTCAAAGGGCCATGATAAAATTTGCACAGATACGCGAATCAAACAAGTATCTTTAATTATGGTAAAACTAAAATTGTTAGATGGGGTAGGCGTTCCAAAGTATACCCATGATATATTGCAAACCAGAAGATTGAAGTTGTTAAATCTTACACTTATTTGGGTCTGACTTTTTCATCTAATGGTTGGGAAAAACATATCTAGGGTTAAATTAAGAGCTCCTCATTCTATGGGTGCTGTTAAAAATATTCCATGACAGACATGCGGGAAGATTCTACTGCAATTAGGGCCTTCAAGGCTAACACAACATCTCAGATGGTTTATGGAGCTGAAATATGGGGTTTCTCAGCAGATAAGAGTATTGAGGTCCCGCAGAATAAATTTCCGAGATCTCTGCTAACGCTCCCTTCTCAATTCCGGCCTCTTTTTTAAGACCAGAATCAGGGTTAGATTCTGTGCTGTTAGTTGTTATGAGGAGACTACTGAATTATTGGTTCAAGCTTCTAACTTTTAATCCGTCCCATCTCCCAAAAATAAGTTCCTTGGAAGATATGATGCGATCTAATCTCCTATAATCACTATGGCTAATTTCTGTTATATCCACTCCTAATAAGATTGGATTTTGTTATTATGCTAATAAAGAGGTCAGATTTTTCTCCATTGCGAAGAAAGAAATGATCTTTCAAAGACTTGGGAGATATAGATCGACAAACTGATTTGGGTACCAGCGTTTTGGAATGCCCCTTTTATATTAGGAAGCGTTTTTTCTCCCTTATATTAATCCAACTAAAATTCTTCTTTAAGACAGACAAGCCAATTTGGCTGCTTCAACAAACTGACCAAGATGTAATTAACAGGCTGGCAGCATTTGCCTATAGGGAAGCTCTCATTAGGAATAAATATCCTTTCCTCATTGATCAATAGTTAATTTATTTAAGTGTTCTATGTAAAAGAGTGAGGACTCCTTATAGAAGCTCTGAGATTGGATATTATAATTTCAGGGGACAAGATTGGTCCGCTCTTCCTCCGCAGAAGAGCAAGGACTCCTCATAATAGCCCTAATATTAGAGTTCATATCTGGTTTAGTCTTGCTCCTTGTAAGAAGAGAGAGGACTGCTCATAGTAGCCCTGGGACTTGGTTTTATTATTTTAGGGGACAGAATTAGTCTGCTTTTGCTCTCTGTGTAAGAGCAAGGATGGGACCTTTCCTAGTGGCCTTGGGGAGTCATTTCAGGGGACAAAATTGGTCTGCTCTTGCTCTCTGCAAAAGAGCAAGGATTATTTATAGTAGCTCTGGGATGAGGTTATTTTATTTTAGGTACTAGAACTGCTCTCTGTAGTGAGGGGCTAGGAAGTTCATATTTATGCTCTGATAAACAGCAGGAATGGTTGGGAGATGAGAGATAGTGTGGCTAACATGCTTTTAAAGTGTATAGATGAACTGGAGACAGGATTGTATCTTTCCATTATAAGGAAATAAGGTTATTCTGATGTATGGGTTTTTTGATGTTTGAAAATTATATAAATATGTAATTGTCTCCCGTTGTAGGGAGTTTCTGTATTTTAAATTTTCGGCTATGGCGTGAGCTGATGCCACGAATAAAGATGATGTTTAGCATCCTTATCTAGTTCACTCTCAAATACCCGGAGGCAAGTCATTATTATTCCCATTTTCCAGATGGAAAATGGACAGAGAAGGACTTGCCTCAGGCCACCCAGTGAGTTTATAGCTAAGACAGGATTTGAAATTGTGTCCCCCAACACCCTGTCCACTAGGCTATCCTGGCTCTGATAAAAGCTTAGATGCTAGAGGATAGGATAGCAAGCTTCCCCATGTGTTAATTCCCATAGCCGTGTTCCCAACTGGTCACATTTTTAAAAAGTTTCAGCACTTAATTTTATGCTCAACTCACCAGAGATAGGAACATTTCTGATACCAAGGTTCCACTCATAAATTGGGTAGAAACAGCCTATATCTGGTCTTGAAACTTCAGCTTACTGGGCAATAAGGATATAGCACAAAGATTTACTATTCCTTTAGAAGCAAGGCATATCCTCCCCACCACCTGGCAGTCCCTAGAAGTAGTTTGAATCATGAGCATGCATAGAATGATACTTAACACTAACCCAATAAAAAGGGATTGGCTTCAGCACAGAGCATTTTACCTTGTCCTTATGGACCATGGCTCATACAGTCAATATCATGACTCCCACAGCACTCCTATGCCACACCAATACTGTCTACTTTTTCTTGGTTGGCATTCTCTAGCAATGTGGTTAAGGAGCAAATGAAATGCTTCCCCCCCCCCCCCCAAAGATGATCACCTTGGGGAAGGCGGGGGGGTGGGGGGGGATGTTCAAGAAATTGCAGGAAGAAGACAAAGTCTTTCCATCTCCAACCCAGGGTATAGAATTGGAAGGTACTGTGGGCATGCAATTCATTTTCATTTTTTTAATTACTAAAACAAATGATGGCCCGGAAATGAAAAGCCAGGTAACAAAAAGAAAACTTTTGCTTTAATGCTGGGTTCTGAGGGGAATGGGTCTCTGGGGAGATAAGAATTTAATGCTGGGTTCTGAAGGGAATGGGTCTCTGGGGAGATGAGAGAACACAGAAAGTTACCGAAACTCCTACGAAGGGGGAACAGGAGACAGGATCGCTACAGACTTTAAGAGGACAGTTCCATCTTGGCCTTCAAGGAACCAGCAGCTCAGAAGAGAGCTGACACAAACATGAACTAGAGACTTTCATATAGACTGAAAGAATTGTGCCCAGCTTCAAACATCATCCAAGCCGTGAGATACTCTGATGAATCTGGACTGAGCCTCTGGGTAAGGGAATCACAGTGTATCTTCGAATGCGTGCACTTTATGTTTGATTTTGACTTGCACTATCTGACCAGCAGCCTTGTACTTGTATGTACTCTATATATGTTTTATAAATCAAGCCTAGTGTGCTTATTCGGCCTTGGGGGGTTCATCAAGGGGACACTACCTAGGTGAGAGCCTAGACGAACCTTCTTCATATAAGACACCCCACTGCGAAGTCTACATGCAGCCAGAGAAGGTTCTCTGAGTTACGGCTGGGCTGGGAGATCAAAGGGAGGCGTTTCTGGGGGTGCGGGCCTCTGAAAGCTCCCTGTTTGCAGTGTGGGTTTCTGTTCACATGGGAACCCACGCGGGCACAGTTGCAGCTGGCATGGTGGGCATTGGGGGGGGAAGGAGGAGACAGCCTCTAAGGGAAGAGAGGGCCCCAACCCCGTGACAAATATGCTACTAAATCTACCTTGCTGCAATCTTGTTCTATCCCTTTACAATTTGCATAATTTTTTGAAATTTTATCCCTTTAAAATTTCCATAAATTTACATGAACCAATGCATGCAAATTTGAACCAACAATTTCCCATTATAAAGAGCCAAGGGGGACTAGAGCAAGTTGCACGGATTACTGACCAATCTTGCTCCAGATGGTGGCAATTTCTTTTGCAACTAGAGCTCTTCCTAGGCCATCTTCAATATTGCATGAAAATACCATACAAGAAAATTTACCTCTAAGGATATGCCTCTCAAGAGCTTCATCAGGTTCTATTCTATAACAACCAACATGCTTGTTTCCAGACCCAATATGCTTCAGGAAAGTAGCGTTACCAGACATCCCTCATTTTAAAAAGGGAGCATCTCTTATTTCAGAGTATACACCTTTATTAATGCAGATCTCAACAGGCATCTCTTATTCTGAGCATCACAGCTCCATGGAACATAATGGTCATCCCTTATTTCAGTAACCCTTAGCAAGAGTATTACTTGCCAGTACAGTTGCCTGATCAAATAAATCCCATTTTTAATCCCACTTTAAACACCCTAATCATGAGAATAGGGTGCTTAAGGTATGGCAAGGGGTACTTACTCTTGAAGAAACTATACCATGAGTTGCATTACTACTTATTATGTGGATACCAAATGTCTTATTTAAGAGCAGGTAAGTACAGAAAAATTATAGATTAAAACTCCAGGCAGGGCCTTACAAATTCATCACCACAGTATTTGCAGCAAAGCAACAAACGCAAAGTCATTAAATTTACTTCCAGTGAGTTTAGGCTTAAAGTCAGCCTTTTTGGTGACTTAAGTGAAAACCTGACATTCAGTTTGGGTTCTGGAGGAAACACAGGACTGCCTTTCTCCAAAGAAACGAGATTTGATTTTTTTCTTTAAAGAATTGTAGTGAAAGAGTAACTTTACAAAACATCTTAAGGTTAGTTGGATAGGAAATGTAGAACTAAGCTAAACCACAAGTTAAAGGCCAGCATAGCCTCAAAACGCAGGATCAAGCCCAGTTGCATTGGGACCAGCCCCAAATCTGGTCCCAGAACAGTTGGGCTCCTCTGAACTTGGTGGCCCTGGCCTCTGGAACACAAGGATGTCATGGTGCTCCAGGGTGCAGGGCCATGCCTCACCATCACCTTTTGTTTGGCATAGCCCTGTTCACAGAGCATCCGTAACATCATGGTACATTGGGTGGGCCCAAGCACACTTTAAAAAGAAAGAAAGAGGTGGAGGTCAAGGCATTCTGTAACCTAGGCTGGAGTAGATCACCTAGGTAAGCAGGATCTATTAGCTACTCTGCGAGACCTAATGATTTAAATAAAAATGCTTCCCATGTGAAAAGACACTCCGACTCTTGGCTTAAAAATGTACTTAACTTTTACTAAAACACCAAAAGAAAGTACTTTAACTTAGTTTTATTTGTCTGTGTTACTACTTTGTAATTGTTGAAGAGAAATTACTTTGCAAAGTGGGATTCTGACAGTGTCTGCGAAGACAGACACCAAGATCAGAATACAAAGTGCTTCAGTTCGCAAAGACCTTTTATACTCTGTCTTTTCCCATATCAGTCAGATGGTACCCCATATTTCAAGAACTAAGGGCGAACGAATAAAAACTTTAAAAGTTTTGCCCAAGTTTGAAGACCATTTAGCACACACAGGTACAGTAAAGGATTCTGGCATAGCCTGGAAAGGGAAGGCCCTCCGTCTGAAGGAATGGGAACAGTCCAATAGTAGAGCAAGCGGAGAATGTTCAGTCTCTGCAACATTAAAAATCTTTAATTTCAGGGCATCTAATAGGTGTCTGGAAGAGATTATAAAATAATCAATGACACTCGAGCCTAACTTAGGCGACCGGGAAGGCCGCTTTACCTTTCATTCTGTTATTGTACCGTTCAATATCACCAAATCAAGGTCTCTTAGAAGCTGCGCCAGGTCCAGGGGCTTTCGCACTTTTAATTATATCCATAGATGAGCGCGGATTATTGAAAGGGGGCTCTATGGTTCCCTCAGATTCTAAAGTAGCTAAGTCAGCACTTGGGTCCCCCATGCGGGTATTCATGTCGTCCCCGAGTATTAAGACAGCTCTTGGAAATTTCAAATATGCTTCTTGGATTACCCTTGATATGGAGTGCCAAATTTCATCCGAATAATAGAAGGATACATAAGGAGGTATATAAATATTTACCAACAAAAGTTCGGTACCATGGCAAAAACTACAATGCCATAAGGCAAAGTAATATTCCACCATGGAACACTTGACATTCTTGGACTGACGTATCAATAAGGCTAAACCCCACTCAATCTACCTCTTGTGCTGAAAGACATAGCTTTCAAACAATAAACGTCAAAACCAGGCTGGGAGAGTTGGAAGTCAGCCCAGGTTTCTTGAACCAGAAAAATATAATTATTGTCGAGGAATTTAAAGTCCAGATCAAAGGCTCATTGCTTCCAGCCAGAAATATTCCAACTTATTAATCTAAGATAATCAATTCCCGACTGAACCAGTCATGCCGTTTCTAGCGTATTTGGGACTACAGAAATTTGATTGTTATGACTGAGATCTTGAGGGCTCCCTAGAGGAAAAGGGTCTTGAATTGTAGGCTTAACATGCTTGTTAATCTGGCTTGATGGATTATGGTCGGGAAAACTCAGGGCCACCCCCTGGCTATTGTGACTATTAGGTGGAGATAAATCCCTTGTAGCTGAAAGATTTTAAGCCCAAAGGTTTTAATAAAGAGTTTCCAGCAGTTGCTTCCAAGGTAGCACCATCTACTAGGCCTATTGTAGGGGGTAGTTATCTTTTATAGGTAGCTAAATCTGCTACAATGCCATTACCCAAAGATGGAGACCCCTTTTAACAAAGATTCCTCAACTCGCCTAGTGGCTAAGACCCCCTTTAAAACAACTATTTCCCTAGGATTCCCATGGGAATCGGCGCGGCAGGAACCGAGGCACGAAGCGCCTAACAATGGGGATGAACTAAGAGAGGGAACTGGCAGACAAGGAGTCATAGGTATGGGATGTCCGGGCACAAGTGTCAAACAGGCGTCCGGACATTCACATTCCCTCCTCTGCCTAGGATGTAGTCTATCCAATTGTGCATGTAGTACATCAAGTTGGTCAATGAAGGCTTGTTGGACTGTAGCCGACGGTAACTCCCTATTCCCAGTAGGAGAGAGCACCTTGCTCGGCTGACAGCATTCAATCTCCACTACAATTTCGTGAGTCAAATCAATAAAGTTACCTGGGACCTTAGGGGGAATTGTCACTAACGGCCTACCCTTTCCCTTAGTAGGTTCTTTGGGAAATTCTTGGTTTGAGTCACAAGCTTTAGTGCTCATGTCTTGAGATGGAACCCTTGGAGGGCACTGGGTATTTTGCCGGGCAGAGAGTTTCAGCCTGGGTTTAACAGCAAAAGCCCTAGAGACAAAAATATTTCTCTCTCTCTCAAATACCCAACTTGCTGGAATATATCATTCACCAATTGCTGATTATTAAAGAAAGAGCATGTTAATTATCCAGCGATCGTTAGGCATAGATGTTCCATGCGAATAATATTTCATCTAGTCACTGATTTGCCCAGCAGTATTCTTAGATGTTCTGCTATGTCCAACTCAATGTTCCAAAAGGGGACACACCCCGAAGGTAAAGGAAGAATAGTGAAAACAACATTCAAAGGCAAGCATGTATAATTAGTCAGGTTAAACCTCTCACTGTCTGGGAGAGGAAAATTACCCACAGTATGTATAGTTAGTCAGGTTAAACCTCTCACTGTCTGGGAGAGGAAAATTACCCACAGTATGTCGCTGCTCTCTACTCCCTCCTCACCCGATATTGCCCCCCCCCCCCAGTGATTGTTGCCCCGTATCTCCTGTTCTAGGGATCCAATCTGGACGGGGATCTTTTTGTACAGAAACTGGGGTCTGCTGGAGACTGCTTTTACCTTGCTGATCTTTTGGAGGCAAACATACTGGCTCATGGTTAGCCTTTAATAGTGACTGTACCATGGACATTAGGGTCCTCATTTCAGCACTCAAGATATTATGTTGCTGAAACAGGTAACGAACAGTTTTGGCAGTTAACCAAACATGTTTAGCCATAAATATAGGAAAATGCTCCTTTTCTCAAACATAAATATCAATAGAGGGCAAATTTCCGTTTACCACAGGGCCCCCTATGATTAGGCCTAATGGAATTCAGAGACCACTTCTATAAAGTTTGACTTCACACTGAGTGGGCAGATTAATGACCATGTGAAGAGAAGTCTAGACTTCTCAAAATCTGTGGGATCAGTGTGATCCATGATCAGTTTTTGCCATAGGAAGTAGCAGCTGCTAACATAAGCTGTTTGATGCTTTTTAACTGAGGAACAGGAATGGTTGCTGGAGTTGCAGTTTGGCGGGAGCAGAGAGCCTCTTTAATGGCTGGCCATGGAGTACCAAAGAGGAGAACGTGCCCACCAGAGACCAAACTGTAAGGCAATACTCTTTTAAAATGATTTACTTGGCATTAACCTGTACCTCATCTGACTTTTCACCCTACTATCCTTTCTAAAGCAGGGTTTTACACAGAACAAAGATACCTATTAATTGCTTCAGGCAACTAATTATGCAGGGTGGAGGTTCTCTTTCAAATATGTCCACTGTTCTAGAGGGAATGTTTCTCTAACCACCAGAGTGGCCTGCCCAGGAAATACTAGGGGTGTGCAATTAGTTTTCGTTTTAGATTACTAAAACAGATTAATCCTGGTTTTAGTAATTAAAATACAGAAACAATTGACAATGTTAATGAGAAAAGCATCAGTTTTTGTTATAAAGTTTTTTTAAAGCCTGCGCATGTGCAAAATGGTCTCCAGAGCCGTTCTGCACATGTATGCGGTTTCTCAAAATGGTGCGCTGGCACTGTCTGCTTCATTTTGGAGAAAGGCTGCACATGTGTAGAATGGTCCAGTGGCCATTTTATGCAGTGATTTTTTAATAAAATTAAACAAAACAACTGTTTTGTTTATAAAAGCCACGAAAAGGGATTTTTGTAAGTGTAAAACAAGAATGAATGGTGTGCCTGCTGCAAACCCAAAGGAAGTACCACATGGACAAAGAAGGGGCAGGGATAAAACAGCAAGGGAGCCAAGGGTCCAACAATGGCCCCACAGATAGTAGGTTGCCTGCTTCTGTGAAGACATGGGGATCCTAACCCTAGACTGCCCTGATGCACGATACTATGGATGCAGCATAGGAGACTCTGGGTAAAGGAGGTCCTTTGAACTTCTTACATTCTAGAACTTGCAACTTGGTGGGGGTGGGGCAGGAGGAATCTTGAAATTTGCGTAAAAGAAAAAACAAAAAACCCACAAAGAAATTTTACCGTTCTCTTATTCCAAGCTGTGCTTCTATTTTATGCACTTATGCTACACTTACAGAAGGAGAAGGGAAAGAGGCAGATGGCTCTGGCAGATTTAGACTTGGCATTCGTACTCTCGGTTGTCAGACATAAAATATTTTCCCACTCCAATTTTATTTAGAGTTTATTTATATTTTTTTAACATGATGGGTTTGGGAGAGGGGAGATAAACATCACAAACCTTATCATCATCATTCAGTTTTCTAAACCACCAATTTAAAAAGAACAAAAGGGAAAGAGCTGAGCCATTATACTGTACATTAGGCCAATGGTGGGCTGTTGGGTTTTTTGGTCCTATAATTATTATTATAAGCATTTATATACAGCGCCAGAAGTGTACCTGGCACTTTACAGAGAATAAAATAGAGACAGTCCCTGCCTGAGAGCTTACAATCTAAAGATGGGGGGGGAGGGGAGACGGGGAAGGGAGAACAGAGGGAGAGACAAGGGATGCAACATTCACGAGGATGTGAGAACTCAGGTGCACGTTCTTGGCTTGGTTACAGTAAATAGGAGTTTGCAGATAAAAGGTATAATGCAATGGAACACCTTATTCAAACAGGGATGATCTAGGCCAATATTTCAACTATACTCCTCGTGTCTCAAAAGCAATTTCTTATTCTGTAGCTCATGTAACCGACACTGTACGTAGTACAGGAGGTACTATTTACAGAAGTACAGCCACCAACAACAAAAGATTCCTTTTTCAGGTTCAGCTCAAAGGATTTTCATTATTAAACCTATACTACAGGAAGTAAATGTGCAAGCAGTTATTTTATAAAGCAACCAAAAATACACATTCCTCACCTTTGCAAAATGCCAAAGTTAATTAAAAATGTATAGCTGCATTTTTCCCAACACTTTTATGACATGTTGCAGAAGAGACGTGGCCCATGATAGATCCCAGCCGTGGTAGACGCTAGCGTGGGCTGAGACTTGGGGAAGTCTCTGAGTCACAGCTTACACTAGCCACCACCTTGATCGGTATCCAACCAGGTGTAAAGCAGGCTATCAAGTTTAAAAGTCCACTTTACTGGACCTGGTCCGGAGTCCCCACTGGTTCTGGGTGCCATGGCAGTCATCACTGGCCACCATGGCTGTCCATCAGGGGAGGGGGGCTGCCGGGCGCAGCATGGGGTGGATGCACACCCGTGCATCTCCCCACCCACTTTGGTGGCCCAGCCCCCATCATGTTATTTCGGGAGTCCTGCCAGTCCAGGCTGCCGCAGCAGCCCATTTGGACTGGGTAAGTCCATGGCGGTGCTCAAGTACCGTCACATCTGAACACACCCTTTGTGAGAGATGATTCTTTAGCTGCTGAAAGAGACTGCAGCTGCTCCCACCTGGAATCTTCCAAGCATCTTTAAAATTTTCAGCCAAAGTCAATGCACCCTTTTTAATAGGCCGAGATTTAACTTGAATCATCAGTCTTGCACATACAAATGTGTGTATGCAGAACTTCTCATCGACATCTTTTTTTCCAGCTCCGCCCAAGTGAGCTATTACAAATTTTCATAGATACTTAAATGCATGCAAATTTATGCAAGTTAGGGGTGGAATGAAGGGTACCTATTTCTCGCCATCAAATGTTGTAGAGTATGCAAATGCTATCTTCCATGTCACTGAGAATGCTTATTTGAATAGGATTTTCTTTTTTAAAAATTCCATCTCGTAGTACAGACCCCAAAACAGTGTATTTGCAGAAATCGTATTTGTTAACTGTAAAAGGTCACCTTTCTTAGGGATCAAAATCAATTTTCTCCATTCGACAGGAATCTTTTTCTTCCTTCTAAATATCATGCCACGCAGCTGCCTGATCAGGACACAGTCTCTTGCTAGGATCAACTTTTGTGATAAACCATCCACTCCTGAAAAAAATCCACTTATTTCTCTTTTACGCTGATAACTGCTCTTTCCACCTCTTCCAACAGGATGTGATCCTTGCCATCTTCCCATCTGAGTAGGGCTATGAGTTCAAGATCTTTGATCACTTAACCTTTCAGTCTATCATCTGTATATAGGCAGCATTTATTTTATTTCAACAAGTTTAAGTAAGTATTCTACCCAGCTCTTCAACACCTCATTCTCTTCAGACAGCACCATACCAGATTTGTCCTGGATAGGATGGAACATCAACTAAAGCTCTGCACTAAGTCCCACTTGACCTGGAGCAGAAGTGGGCTCCAGCCCATAGGCGAACTGTGGCCACAAATACCAGTGCCTACCCTCAAGCACTGAAAGACTAAGTTCAAGGGAAAGGAGCAGAGATGCAGGGCACGCACTCAAGGATAGGCTCTGGATCTATGGAATTAATCCATGAACCAGACCTCCCTCTTCCTTCCCCCACATCCCGAGTGTGCCCCTTAAGCAGCCCCTGTCCTCAACTCCATTCTGGCCCACAGAGCTTATATTAATGTTCAAAGTGGCCTACAGGCTCACCGCACCCTCCATTGGTATGCCACTGCAGTCTGCATTGAACCCTAGTTATCCTGATCTACTAGCGGCATCACCACCTGGGGTGCTACTGGCACCAGGAGGACTTTGCTGACAGCAACTCTGGGAAGAGCCTGGAGCTACTGTCATGTGTGGTTTCCCACTACAAGAGTCTAGACATGTTGGGTGTTTTCAGACGCGACACTACCACACATCCCCACACGTCCTCCCCCACTCCCCCAGGCAGGACTCACCATCATGTGTGTTTGGCAGCATCCAGACATCTACCACACGTTACCCCGTTGCCACCCTGATCCGTGGTAGTGCCTACCACACTTGGGACAGTTGGAAAAACAAGGAGGAACAACCCGTAGCCAAATTGTGGTAAGACACGCTGTCACGACCTGTGGTCAGAAAGCCCCACCCAGAAGGGAGGTAAGCGCACTAAACATGATTGCCAAGCAACAACACAGCATCCCAGCCGCAGCAGGAGATTTAAAGGGACCAGACCAAACGGGGTGGTGCCAGGACTACCCCATGTAGGGGGAACGAACAGGAGCAGTGGCAACCCCAGCAACCTGCCTCAGGACGGAGGCAGCAACCATCCGGTCGGGTAAGGCAGCAGTCGCGAGGAGGCGGGGATGGGGATAGCAGAGAAACCAGCAGAGGCTTACCAGTGTCCTCCATTCCCACAGGCAAACAGAGCTGCAGCTGTCCACGATGCCCCACAGGGCCCCTCCCAGGAACCAGTCACCATAAGCGGACACAAGGAGACAGCCAGGAGACCAAGGCCTTCATCCATCTCGGGGGGGGGGGGGGTTTGGGGGAAGGACGCCCAAAAGGGAGCTGGCTGTATCCCACCAGAACGCTAGGGTGTTAAGAGGAGTCCATCGCCCAGCAGATGGCTGTGGCCGGGTTCCACTGCATGACCAAGTAGTGCCAGGGAAAGGCCAAAGAGCTCAAGAGGGGATACAAGGCCATAGTGGACAACAACAGGAGGTCCGGGCACCAGGCACAGACCACCCCCTACCAAAAGCTCCTTGACCAATTCCAGGGGGGGGGGGGAATCCATTGTGGCCCCACACATAGTGGGCACAACTACCATGGAGGGTCACGACCAGGTGGACCAGCCACCCCCCATGTCACCAGAGACTACACCTGCATCTTCAGCTGGCCCCCCACCCACCAATGACAAAGCAGGCCCATCAGGCACCACCCACTACCAGGTACAGTAGGTAGCCGGTAACCTGGCAGCCACAGGCCCGGGGGGGGGGGGGGATTAGACAGCGAGACTCTCGAGACCCTCACCAGCTGTGCCCCTGATGAGCTCACGCAAGCCACCATGGAGTCACAGGGGCTAGCAGACACAGGATCCGGGTCTGAAGGTAGGCAACACCAAGGGGGAGGGATGAGGGAGCTGAGCAATACGAAATGGGCAGAGGAAGGGGCCGCTAATAGATAAACAGCAAGAGGAAGAGAACACAGTTGTCTAACATCCCACGAACAGGTGTTCAGGACGATGGAAGAGGATGGGAGCGCACAAAGAAGATCCCTCCGATGGCCAGGAAGGTAGGCACTGAAAGAGCAATGGGGAGCAGGACAAGGTGGTCGGGAGAAGCTAGGGTGGGAAGGAGGGGCCTGCACATAACTCTAATGCCCACAACCCATGGCCCACAGGAGGCCAACATCCCCAGGAAGACGTGCTGCAGCACAGAGGCCCCCCACCCACCAGAGGAAGGTACGCTACGGATACTAATGGAAACCCAAGGCTGAGGGGGGGAGGGTAGAGGAGCCGATGCATGGTCGACCATGCGGGGCAGGCAGAGACCCTACCCCACACACCCCAGATGACTGTCAGAGCACCCATGAGGGGCGGGATACCATCAGCCCGGTAATGGGCCCACACTGGAGAGAATCTCTAACTGACAGTGTAACGTTCCCAGCTCCACATAGATCAGCTGGCCCCAGAAGGGGGGCCGTCAGGACCAGTACCGGGTGCTCAACGAATGTGGGAGCACCCTACCAAGGTGTGGGTGCGCCAGGAAGACCTGCTACGGATGGGAACATGCCAGCCAGGGAGAGGAGATCTGGGATGTCATCCAGCAAATGGAGATGTCACACAACCAGTCCATGATGCAGGTTGCAGCCCACCAGTGCAACCTACTAGCGGAAATGAGGAAGGACCAGCAGCGGGAGAGGCAGAACTGGAACCAGCACCGTCGGCGGGTGGGGGAGTTCCACGACGTCATGGAGAGGGAGGACCAGCTCAATAGGCAGTGCATGGATGCGTCCTGACATCGGATGGGCCCTCCTAATCCACGCTGGTGCAGCAAGCTCCTCCATCACAGCTGCAGGGCCATTGCAGTCGGTTCCAGCGCCACTTCATTGCCACACCAGATCACATCCCCCCTGGCACCACTGCAGCAGGCCCAGACGCTACGGTTCCACTACCCTGCACCAAGCACGATGCAGCAGACCCAGCACCCTGCTCCTTTCACCAGCCAGCTGGGCACTCACAGGCTGGCCCTTCCACCAACACCCATCCCATCCATGAGCTTGCTGGAGAGGTGTGCTGAAGGACAGAGCTCAGAATCTGGGGAATCCACACCCTCACCGTAAGCTCCAGCCAGGAAGAGGGGTGCCTGAAGAAAGCAGAGTGGGGCCGTGACAGGGGTAAAGGGGGAAAAATGCAAATAAAGGAAAACTAACTAACTAATATTTTTTATTTACTTAGATTTCTTAGCTGCGCCCTCTTGCCAAGGCAGCTCGGGGTGGGGGCTTAAACACAATGAAAATACAATAAAGTACACAATAAAAAATACAATACAAAAATATAATTTAAAGTCACAGAACATAGGCAGAGCTACGGACACCCACCTACCCATCCCTCTCGCCAAATGCCTGGCAGAACAGCCAGGTCTCACAATGTTGTCGGAAAGAGTGGAGGTCCAGAAAAGGTCTGTGAAGCAGCCCCTGTCATCTACCAACACCTGGAGCTGTAGGGAGTGGTAGCCATGGCGGATGATGCACTCTGCTACCTCATTATCGGGGGGGGGGGGGCAGGTTCTCGATGTGGGTACCATCAGTAGCCCAGATGCAGTTATTTTATTTATTTATTTATTTATTTATTTATATTTTTTAGCCGCCCCCTCATGCCCACAACATCTCAGGGCGGCTTACAATACAAAAAAACAACACAATTAAAACAACATTAACACACTGATTCACAAAATTAAACACCTAAAATCCTAAAAACCACACACACACCCAAACCATTTATCCCATTTATAAACGCGGCCCGGTCACCAAGAATACCCTCTTCATTGTGGGCACCCCACTTTACACGGGGGACCTCCAAGGCGGCGCTCCTGACAGACCGAAGGGGTAGCTCTGGGGCGCTAAAGGTGAGGTTGTCCCTGAGGTATGATGGGCCAAGACCGTGTAGGGCTTTATAGGCCAAAACCAACACCTTGAATCTGGCTTAGTACGCTATAGGCAGCCAGCGCAGTGTGCGGAGCACGGGAGTGATACGCTCCTGTCAGCTCATCCCTGTCAGGAGACGAGCTGCTGCATTCTGCACCAGCTGCAGCCACCGAACCAACGTCAAGGGAAGCCCCACGTAGAGTGCGTTGCAGTAGTCCAGCCTCGAGGTGATGAAGGCATGGATGAGGGTGGCCAGGTCGGGTCTGGAAATGTATGGACGCAGCCTCCACACCAGATACAGCTGGTGGAAGGTGGCCTTAGCCACCATCTCCACCAGCCAATCTAGGCGGAGATCCGAGTGCAATAACACTCCCAGAGTCCGAACCTGCTGGGTTACAGGAGGACAGACCCCCTCTATGAGGGGAGCCAACACCTCCCTCAGCCTACCCACCGCCATCACCTCTGTCTTATCAGGATTAAGCTTCAGTCTGCTCTGCCTAACCAATCCGCCACAGCCTCCAAACACTGGGACGGCACTGAGACAGCAGGACCTGGGTCGAATGAAAAGGAGAAATATAGCTGGGTGTCATCCGCATATTGGGGGCAACGCACACCAAACCCTCTCACGAGGCTGCATGTACACATTAAACAATAATGGAGACAGAGTAGAACCTTGCAGAACGCCATAATCCAGGGCCCGGGCGCTGGAAGATTCAGCCCCCAGGACAACCCGTTGGCTTCTCCCCAAGAGGAATGATAGGACCCACCCTAAGACGGTCCCGTCCAGGGCTTGCAATCGTCTCAACAGCAGCCTATGGTCCACTGTATCAAAAGCAGCTGAGAGATCTAGCAGGATCAGAAGTGTTGAACGTCCTGCATCCATCTCCTCACGGAGATCGTCCACCAAGGCCACCAGCGCCGTCTCTGTGCCATAGCTGGGGCGGAACCCTGATTGAAATGGGTCAAGAAAACCAATGCTGCCAAGATGAGCCTGGAGCTGCAGTGCCACCGCCCATTCGAGACAGGTCGGTAGCTGGCGAATGCATCCACAGCCAAAGATGGCCTCAGCAGGGGGCGCACCTCAGCCTCCTTGAGACCGGTGGGCAAACTCCCCTGCCAAAGGGATGCGTTGATTACCCTCGCCAGCACCGCCCCAAAGTCTCCCTGCAGGCTTTCACCAAGGATGGGGACGGATCTAGTTCACAACTGGTGGCTCTAACAGACCCCAGGACATCCATGGCATCGGCTGGCGTCACTTCCTGAAACTCAACCCAAGAAGATGGACCAGAACGGGCCTCCATCACCTCACACTCCACCTCTACTGCTCCTAATCCGGTGTCGAAATTGCTCTGGATCCAAGCGATCTTGTCTGCAAAGTAGATGGCAAACTCCTCACAGCGGGCCTGGGACAAGTCCCCGTCCAGGCGGAGGGAGGCCGGACTGACCAGCCCCCGCAACACCCGGAACAGCTACGCTGGACGTGATTTTACCGACGCTATGAGGGTAGCAAAGAACTCTTTCTTTGCCGTCCTCACAGCCTCAACATAGGACCGCAAATGAGCCCTATGGAGAAGTCGGTTAGATTCAGCGCGAGTCCAATGCCAGCGTCGCTCCAGCTGCCTACCTGCTTGTTTCATACACCGCAGCCCCTCAGTAAACCAAGGGGCCCTGCGGTGACGAGAGACTTGAAGACATCTCGGAGCCACCTTGTCAATGGCCTCCCCGAGCAAGATGTTCCAAGCTCGGACACGCTCATCAACAGAGTGGCCATCAAGGTCTATGGTTAAATCCCCCAGGGCCTCCTGGAACCATTGAGGTTCCATCAGCCTCCAGGGGCGGACCAACCTAACTGGTCCATTCCCCTTCTGGAGGTGGCGTACTAAGAGACTAGCCTGTAGGAGGTAATGATCCGCCCATGACAAGGGCGTGACCCTCACATCCCCCACTACTGGATCACTCACCTCAATGCCAGAACAGAATACCAGGTCGAGGGTATGTCCCACCGACATGGGTCAGGCAGCTGACAACTTGAGATAAGTCCATGGTTGCCATGAACTCTCACTCCGCTCCTACAAGGCCAACATCAGTATGGGTATTGAAGTCCCCCAGGACCAAAGTCCTGGAGGAGTTCAACACCACCGCCGAGACCAGCTCCGCTAGAGCGGCAAAGGATGCTGCTGGGCAGGAAGGGGCTCAGTACACCAGCAGCACCCCGAGAAGCCCGCTGCCCAGAAGCCCACTATTACCCAGTCCTGATCCACGAGCTGGCTCACGTGATCAAGGAGAACTGCCTCCACAGCCTCGCAGAACTCCTGGATAATGATGGACACCGTGCTGATCCCACCACCCAAGTGATAGGCCATGAAACGGCATGAGTCAGGGTTGGCCACATGCAGGATCACAGGAATGGGTGCACACATAGGGCTGTGTTGGCGCTCGAGACATGGTCAGAAGTGGTCAGCAATCCTCATAACCAGGCCAGTCCATCCTGGAGTTGGTCCGTCAAGCTGCATCATCCCACATGTTCAGGACCCTTCCCCACCACTGTGCTGCCCTGGGAATGATCCAGTGGTAGCACTGGATGGGCATGCCACAAGTAGATGCCACTGGGAGGCAGATGCGACATGCCATCGTAGGCTTCAGGTGATCCTCCTTAGCTGGGCATTGTTCTGGCGCCGAGCTGAAATGATCAGCATGGACCGACGGTGGTCATACGCCCGGCGACCAACCCTATGCTGGTGCCGCCTGTAGGCGTCTCTGTAGATAGAGGCCCGCAGCTCAGTCAGGTACTGAAGTAGCATGCAGGACAGCAGACGATAAACACCGCATGCTTGCATGTGCATCTCGTGCTGTCGATACCATTCTGAGATGCAGTGCAGGAGCAGCCGACAGGCATCAACCTGTCCTGCATCCATGGTGTGATTGACTGCAAGGAAGAGCAGAAAGGCTAACTCGACCACAGGGGAGTTGTATACCGTACTACTCTGAGGCAAACCAGTGCCCGACTGCTGGTGCTGGGAGTCAGGCTAAATAGGCACACAGTTATCCACATAGCTGCACTAGTGATTAGGACTCCATTGCTCCTACCGGCCCTGTCCACTCAGATCAGCTGCTGGTCATTGCCAATGGTGATTTGGCTCTCCACCCCCAGCAAGGTGTGTGGAGGAGAGAAAATGCTTTCTGTGACTTTACGTATTGTGGAGCCTTTGTAGGGACCCATTACCTTTTTGCTGTGTATGTGGGCGCCTAGCACAGGGTCTTGATTTGGGCAGGAGTATATCCTCCTTGACTCAGTCCTCCCTGTGCAGTGTTTGCATATCGAACCCCCATCCCCAGCTGCATGGTACGCCTGGTGGGGTACAGCCTGTTTGCGTGAAACAGGAGAGTAAACAATAGGAGGTAGACTAGGAAATTACAAGAACCTCAAAAGGCAATGCAAGATATAAGGTCACTGGTACAAGTTGATAATTTACAGTAGGATGGGTAGTTGCTGAGGACAGTAAGTTGTCCATTCTTTGAAGACAACTTCCATGCAAATGGAAGGGAACCAAGCACACTTCAGGAGGGAGACATTTTATACTTCCGGAAATAAAAACTAGGTTCCCATTTTAAGACAATGAATTATTCTACAGGCAGAGTAGACTACATTATAGCATTTCAACTGCTCTTAATACTTATGAAATAAATTTAAGTCTCCTAGAAAGCTACTTCATTTGTAGGCAGAAGTAAAAACAATTATATAATAAAGTCAATACGGCATTAAATGCCACTGACAGCAGATCATTTCATCCTGTATTTCCTTTGTCAACAACATTGAAGTGGCAGTTCAATAGTAATTTCTAGAGTCAACACACATGTAGTTGTCTATAGGACTGATAAATGGTTAACTATGTAAGAAAGCATCCACAGTACAATATGGAAGTGTTCGTTTAAACAAGGATTACCACAGTATAGTCAGAACATTTCAATAACTTCTTATTCTTGAATGAAATAGAAGAAATGGCTACCTGATGTGGCTGAATTTACAAGCAGCAATTCTCATCGACAGGGCAGAAACTAATCATTCCAGAAGCTTTTTAAAACTCTCTTTAGGCTTAAATTAAGATTTTTTTAAAAAAGAAAGGCTTAATTTTTTACCTTTTCGCTTCCTCTAGGTGGCATAAATACTCATAAGCAATATTCTGTCGCCTCCTCTCATCCATTTCCTCTGCTGAAAGCCTTTCATCATCCACAATAGCTGCAGATAAAAAAACATGTCAAATTATACATAATTAAGGATGGACATAAAAGCAGCTCTACTGAAAAGCCAAAACAAGTTGCTACACATGAGAAATGGTTCATTATAGGGAGTTCAGTGAGAAATTTCAGCCCAGTTCAGTCATGTAGTAGTTCCCACAATTAGATTAACATTTTTAAGTGGCTTTAACATTTTAAGCCTTTTGTAGAAGTCATCAGGAGGACACGCTGACATGGTAAATTCCCCCTATCCCAAATGTCATGTCATAGCCACACTTTACATTATTTTTTTTAAATAGGTGCACACAAATATGAGGGACACTTCTTCCAAGACCAAAAGTCTAACAAGGGCCCAGGTCTTAATAATTTAATGTGTGTGATCTCCAACCTCAAAGTTAGGCAAGAGGTCATTCTAATTTGCATAAATCTATATAGACTACATACATTTTACACAAGTTACATTTCACATTTTCTGAACCTTAGGGGAATGGGTAAGTCTATTAGTTAAGAACACTGCACCATAGTGTTATAAAAAAGAGCATTCTAGGCTGTTCTTACATGGATGCCTCCCCCCGGATGTTCAGGCAGGTGTGAAGGGGGGGCATCCATGTACACAGCTGGTGGTGGGTGAGGAGATGGGTGTCCACTCAATGTTCACCTGTGTGAACACCGAGTGGGATAGGTGGGGGTACATGCACGCTCCCACGCAACACCCACCTTCACCCATCTCCAACCACAGAGGCCTCCGGAAAACTGGAGGCAGCTCCGTAGATGGAGGTGGGGGTGTGTCCATGTAAATGGACACACACACCCCTCCACCCACTGCAGCAAAACACCCATCCCCACCCCACCCACCTCTATCCGTGTAAAAAGGTCCCAAATTAATATTAAGATCAGAATGATATGTCCCATCAGTGTGGAACTTGACAGGAAGGGCTACTTGGGTGAGATGTGGGATGTGTCCACATTTTAAGAAAGTCAGTTACCAAAAAAATAAAAATGAATGAGTTATAGCAGTATGAATTTTGAAAGCAAAAAACAAATTTACTGTTTTGCAACTTGCATACACATGTATAGTTAATTCAAGCAGCAGCAATAAGGAAGTTATAAGTGTTCTGGAGATCAAGATCAGCCCATTCTGGGGTTTGTAGTGTTTTTTTGTTGTTGTTTTTTTTAAAAAGACTGAAGTTGTAATTTTGAAATGTGGATGTGGCAAAGTACCCCTAGCGTAGCTGGACATGAGAGAGAATAAAGAAAAAACCCTCCGAAGTAGCTTCCCTGATGTTGGTTTCACTAATGTTCTCTTACATTGAGGAGCTTTTGTGTTTAGTGTTGCGTACAAAGCTAATACATTTATTTATTTAATCGCATTTATACCCCGCCCCTCCTGAAACAGCTCAGGGCAGCTAACAATATCAAAAACAAAAACACAATTGTAAAACATTTTAAAACACTCAAAGTCAACGATTAAAAGACGACTAGGGAACATAAAAAATAATACAATAAATAAAGGTGGAGGGGGATAAAAAACCCTAACCCACCCTCCCCAAAGGCCTGGGCAAACAGCCAGGTTTTGCAGATTCGCCGGAATGTTAAAAGGCTTGGGGCCAGGCGGGCTTCCTACGGGAGGGAATTCTAAAGGCGCGGCGCGGCCACCGAGAATGTCCTCTCCATTGTGGCCCCCCACTTAACATGGGGGACCTCCAAAAAGGTACCCCCGGCAGACCGAAGGAGTCGCTCTGTATAATAAAGAGCCATCATAATAAAGATGGCTCTAAGTGGTAAGACAAATATAAAAGTAGAGTGGATGGCTAAGTGCAAACAGGTATTCGAAAAGTGAGCCGATGGTACAGACAAGTCAAAGAAAATACCATAAAAGTCACAGAAGTACTGAAAAGTCACAAACATAACTAAGTATTATGAAAGCACCAACAAGTCAGAAATTTTCCATCTAATCTGGGATAATAAAACCGTTTTCAAGGGGGATACAGGGGAAATGGGCAATGAGGGCAGACGGGAATTGGAGATTGGGGGTGGGAGGGAGGAGGAAGAGACATTGTGCTGGTTAGTGCAGGCATAGGTGAGAGCATGTGTGCGGGGCTTAGGAGTGAGGGGTCGGAATCAGAGGCGGGGCATCTGTGCAGGACCAGGAACAGGCAGCAGGGTTTGGAGGAATGGTGCAAAAACAGGTAGGTGGGGATGGGGAATCTGCAAGGCCAGGCAAGAAGGCTGGGGGGGGGGGCAGGGGCGACAAGGAAGAGGCATCTGTGCAGGGCCAGGCAGGGTGAGGGATGGAAATGGGCAGCAGCGGTGGAGATCTCTGCAGCAGCAGGGGGATTTTACTGAATTCCCATTTTTAAAAAATCAGGTAAGTTCTTTCACCAAAAATCCTACAGTTTAATAAAGTAGTTAAGGCGAAGATAAGATCCAAAAAGCCAATGCAAATTACAAGTTAAAGTTTCCATCTCAATTCATGCCCCATGTAAGCATTGTGCAATTTCCTCGCATAGTGTGCTCCTTATAACTGGCTCTATGCATTCGTGCTTTGCCTTTCAGCTCCACCAATCCTCTTCCTTTGTAGCTTGTGGGCAACACAAGCTGGAGACAGCAAACTGTCCCATGCTGTCCCCACATGGCATCATTGAGGCAGAGGACAACAGGAAAAGAGGGCGAGGACAGTAGGGAAACAGGAACAGCTCATCTAAATGAGTGAAGGTAAATGTCATGAACTTTCTGCATTGTCAGAGAACTCAAAGCTTTGTAGTTTCCATCTTAGGTCACAATGCTGAAACCACTTACTCTGCTATAGTCCCATTGATACTAATGGGACTATTCTGAATTAAATGGTTTCGGCAGTTGTCATCTTATTAATTATTATTATTATAAACATTTATATAGCGCCAGCCATGTGCCTGGCACTGTACAGAACATAGAAATAGACGCGGTCCCTGCCTGTGGCTTACAATCTAAAAGACAAGGAGCGGGAGACAGGGAGAGACAAACAAACATTCAGGCGGATGCGAAGTCTCAGGTGCGTGTGCTTGGCTTGGTTACAATCAGGTTGGTTGCAGCAGTCTGCAGAGGAGGGCAGACAGTAAGTATATGGGGAACGACTAGCAGGCATTGGGAAAGGCAGCAAAGAAAAAGTGGGTCTTGAGGAGGGATTTGAAGGAGCGGAGGGAGGGGTCAAGGCGGATGTGGGTAGGGAGGGAGTTCCAGGCATGGGGGGCAGCGAGGGAGAAGGGTCGAAGGCGGTTAGGTGAGCAGGAGAAACGAGGGAGAGTGAGGGAGGGGACAGAGGAAGATCGGTGAGCGCGTGCAGGAGTGCGTAGGGAGATTAGGTCTGAGAGGTGAGGGGGGAGCTTGGTCGTGGAGTGTTTTGAATGTGAATACCAGGAGTTTAAACAGGATATGTTCAGGAAGGGGGAGACAGTGAAGAGAGAAGGGGAGAGGCTGCACATGGTTGAAGTGACGGGCAGAGTGAATGACCTTGGCAGCAGAGTTCTGGATTGCGATAAAAGGGGACAGGTGAGAGCGAGGGAGGCAAGCAAGGAGGAGGTTGCAGTAATCGAGGCGAGCGATAACCATGGCATGAACAAGGGTTTTGGCCAAGGAGGTAGAGAGAAAGGGGCGGATCCGAGCAATGTTATGGAGGGCGAATCAGCAGGATTTGGCAACAGAGTCAATGTAAGGTTTAAAAGAGAGGTGCGTGTCAAAGATGAAGCCCAAGCTACAGGCTTGGAGAACAGGATGGATGGTGATTTCATCGATGCAGATAGGCAGGTTAGAGGGAGAGGAAGAGGAGGGAGGAAAAATAAGTAAGCCATTTTAAAACTATGCATCACACCATGTTTCTATAGAGAAATGCAAAGCAATTTCAGGTCTTATTCTGTGGACTTTTTTAAAAAAAAATTTTTGACTTTTTTAAAAAAAAAGTTAATTTTCACAACAGTCATTTTTCACAACACTCACTACTTTTGTGATTTCAGCAAAATACTCTTGCATATTTTTATATTATTCTTTGCCTGACAATACTTTTTTTTAGAAATAAAAGCATCAGATTACAATGTTGCTAGACCTACAGTTTTTCCTCTACATTTTGTTAGATCATGACAAGATTTACTTTCTTCTGTTTTAGGATTCCTATAATTTGAAACATAAGTTGCTTACACTATTTGAATAGTTTTGCTTATTAAGAGGTACAAAAATGATAGTTTGGAGCACCAACAGCTCTCCTTTGAGAATCAAGTTCTAATTGTTTGAAGTTGTGAGTGGGGGCGCGGGGGGGGGACGACAAAACAGAACAGTGAACTACTCCTTACAGCAAGTTAAATCACTGCTTTGTAAACATTTATGGCCAGAGTAGTATGGATTTCAGTTAATACCATGAACATTTCCAACTGTCCTGCATGGTTACCATGGAAGATTTCTCATACTTACTTTTATGGCAAAGTACAGTTTGCTAGCAAGGCCAACAACTATACCACCAACTTGCAACTCCAGTTAAATTAAAAATCAACTGGTTTACTGCTACACGATTACCTAATCCCTTGCATTCTTCAAAATTATGTTTAATATCTCTTGGCTATTACTCGGTAAAAAGGTGCACAGAGGGAAGTTACTAGAATATTGTCAGAACAGTGACAATATTTATTCACACTGGAGGGAAAAAATCCTACAAAGAATGTAAATTAAGATTGCTCAATGGCCCTCTCTGCAAACCTCAGCAAGTATACCGTTAGAAGTTGTTTGGCAACACGTTATTTGAAGTGAACATGCAGATCTCTTCCATTACCCTTTTATTCCAGCACTGATCAGACTCCCTACCTCCTGTCTCCATTCAGAGACAGGAGTCCCACATAAATTAGGAAATTTAAGATGGGACACTTGATTCGTGAATGAAGTTGTCAGTTCATACAAGTCATTCTCCCTCCATTTAACTATGTTATACGTTCAGCTTGCAGATATATAAAACATGCTGTCAAACGCATGTAGAGAACACCTGAAAGACAGACTTATTGGATGTATTCCTGTCTGTTCCCCTCCCCTGAATCTCCCTTCCCTTATCTCTTTGATTGTACGCCCACTGGGAGAGGGACCCTTCTAAAATTGTTGATTGTAAAGCACCAGGTACATGGCTGGCACTATACAAATAAGAAGGCATCCGTCAATGAAGGTACGTCTTTTCTTCTCAGCATGACAACATTTGTATGGATGGCTGGGAGGAAGAGAACATTCATATAAGTTCAGGGTCTTGGGAACACCTTACTCTTTGCAAGAACCCTTTTTATAAAAAAAAAAAAAGCTTTATAGAAGACCAACTGTTTACGCTTGCTTGCCACTCATATCTAGTTCAGAGAATTATTGGCAAGAAAACTAAAACAGTAAATTCGTGAGATTTACTATACCTGAATTTCAAGAGAAGTCTCTGCCAACTTTATAAGTTCAACAAACTTAACTACGGTTACAGGTTCTGGGTGTGACCTTCTGCACATTTGCGCTGGCAGAGCCTCACAGTCTCAAACAGCATAGACACCGACTTTAAAATATGCTCTCAACGAGGACATATGGAGGTGGTGAGGCAGCTGAAAGCCACCTGTACACTAGCGTTCCCACTCTTGACCAAACTGCCATCCTTCAAAGTTATGAAGGGGGGGAGGGGGGGCGGACAGCATTGGTTTTACAATTAAGAGATACCTTTTATTTTCTCTCCCCTCTACCCCAAACCAATAAAGGCGCACTTGTGTCACGTTTTCATGCCACCACCACACACCCCCTCCCAAGATTTTGTTTTATAAAAAAGGATTCTCCGTTTTAAATCACAAATTTACATTTGAACACACACACTTCACAAAAAGTTGGCAACCGTTCCCTCAGTATAACCAACCTAGAGAGATGGTTCAGTAGTACAGACTAATCAGAAGGAAAAAAAGCAGCATGAACAACTTAAGTTGTATCTATTTACAACACTTGTTTGACCCTACTGAAAATGCACCACGTGCCAATATGCAGAACCACCACCTTTTATGCTTGTGAGAAAGCACTGAAGAAGAATGACTAGAACAAAGGTTTCATTTCATATGAGCAAATGTTTGCAAAGTAACAATCTGCAGGGAAATCGCAGCGTTTCAACAGCACTTTCCCTCAGACCAGGTTCACACAAGACTGACAAGTCATAAGGCTGGTAGACAGTAGAGCACTTTGGACATAACATCTCACCCCCACAGACAAGTCACCAATACTCCCCCCTCTACTTTCCTGTCATTCAGGGTGTCCTTCTCCCCTGCAAGTAAGCAAAGCATGTTCATCTACAACTTTGTGGATGTTTCACTCTCTCCCTCTTCCTTGTAATGCCCTCTTATCTAACCTAAACTGTAAGTCCCTTGGGACAAGGACTAGTCTCTAATTAATGACTGTATAATTCCAGGTACATTTCTTACACTATATAAATAAATATACACAGACTAAGCACCAACTAGCTTTCTATTACTGAGTGTTAAACAGGGATAAAGGCAGTTAGATACACAAAGCAACTTTTCTAGGAAAAGGAGAAACAAAAGTGATGACAGCAATAAGAAATCCAGTTATGGACAGCACCAGATAATTTAGTAACTGGCTCAAAAGTCACTAGAAGCATTTCTATTATTATAGTCTTTACTTGCTGCAGTTAGTGGACCCCAAACAGTAATACCCAATTAAAGCAATGCCTAATACCTAGATTCGATCTTGTGGATGAAAAGGGATTCCAGAAGGGGATCTAGAAACAATTTAATCACTCAAAAATGAAGAATTCTTAGGCCTTATAGGTTTTCCCCAGTTTTATCATTTTTAAGACAAGACTGATACAGCCATTACCAAAAGGTACTTCACAACTTACTAAAGGACAAAACACACTTGAGTAACACATATTGCTACAATTCCAAAACCAGGCAAAAATTGAATTGTGTTATATAATACCTATATCATAATTAAACTTAGATGAAGAATTTATGCATCAAATTTCAGCAGGCTAAAAAAAATTTTTTAAACTCCCCCAATTAGCAAAGCCCAAATAAGTTCTGTATTCTGTAATGAATAGGTAAGGGACTGATATTATCCATACAGTACTGTATTATACCTGATCTTTCTGGAAGACTCATCTAATAAACCTTATTTATTTACTACCATTAGATGCCAAAAAAGTTTTTAAAAAGACTGCCAATTTACTTAAAGTACTTTGGATGCCTTTGGACTGTGGCCCAAATTTCATAATCAAATATCAGTTCCACACTGTAGTTCTCATGCAGCCATAAGAGTAAATGGATGCTTATTGGGGTTTTTTGTTTGTTGTGGTTTTGTTTTTAAAAAGGACACACAAGCCAAGGATGTTCATTATCACCTGTTCCTTTTACCATGGTAAATTGAACTATCTGGCCTATCAGTCAGAAATAATCTAGATATACAAGGAATAAAGGACATCAAGAATGCAAAAATAAGCACTATTATGCAGACGACATTATAAATCTAATTACCACCCCAAATTGGATTATTATTATTATTGTTGTTGTTTTTTTACCCTGTCCTATCCCAAAAGTTGGTTTAGGGTGGCTTACAAAATTTTGAGGGACGGGAGGGGGAATGTACCGCAAATAAATCCCCAAACAGCTTACAATAATTGACACAACAAAACATATACATACATAACCAATCCCACCCCTCCCTCCCTATACCAAAGCACCCAAAACCCACCCCTCTTCCTATCCCTCCCATTCCCACTCCCTTGCCTCACACACAAGGAAGTTCCCAATCCCCCACGTCTCACCCAGGACAGCACCCATCCCACAAGCTCATACTCCACCTTCATGACTATATCCCACCCCCCACCAAACCATTCATACCCCAAACCCCCTTTAATACACAATTAAAAAATACATACAAGATACATTCTCCACCTCGCAATCCCCCACCAACCCAACCCTCACTTGGAGGAATTCCCTCCCCCAGCCTAGTAACTCGTCCGACTATCCCTACCAAGGATATCCCCATAAAAATACAAACCTATCCTCGTAGAAATACTATGCAAAAAACCAAGGCAGCAATACAAGGAAGGACTAAAAGTAGCAGCAATAAGATGGCAACTCTCCAAGCAGCAAAGTTTCATGGTTATGGTCACGGCCACACAGTCCACAAACAGTCAGCATTCTTTAACCATGACTGATGGCTGCTGCCTCCAGTTGCTTGATCCCCTTACAAAAGCTGTACCTACTTCTTAGAGATGTTATGAAGATCAGTGATTATTTTCCAGTGGGCCACTTGCAGCTTGGTACCTCTTTCGTTTCTCTTAGTTCCAGAATGCTGATCTGCAGCTGGGGCTGTTGCAGCTTTCAGCCAGTCAGCAAAAGCAGTATGCTTGGTGCCAGGCACATCAGTGTTATGAATGACTTTGTGTGTGGGGGGGGCGGGGGGTGTTCTTGGTTACTAAAGAGACCTGGCCTGGAGGACTGGGTGAGATCAGAGGCCAGGTCCTGCAGGAATTGGAGAGGTGACTGGGGCACTTCTGTGCTGGAAGAGGCTCAATGCCATTATTTGCAGGGAAGCAGTGGGAGACACAAAATAAAAAAAATATGATCTCAAAAGCTAAGCCGATGGAGAAGAATGGGATAAAAGTGAGAATAAATCTATTCAGTAAAATACCTGGGCTGGATGCTACTAGAAAGTCAAGATTTGCAAAGTTCCAAATAAGCTTCTCCTGATTAAGAAAATTAAAAACAGATCTAATACATCTCATGGTTAGGTATTGCTGCATCAGTCAAGATGAACACTCTCTCAAGCTTGGGACCTTCTTGCTATGTTCTGCCACCTTCAACCCAGCATGGAAAACTCGAGGTAAGCCTCTGCATCCCCTAAACACTGTTACCCTACCCCGCCCCACCCCAATTTATTTTTTTATCTGTTTTTATTACACAAGGGAAAATAGCCTTTCAAAAAATGACTTTAGGATTTTTTGAGATTGCTTATATATGAAAAACCTCACACACAATTCCCTGAAACTTTGTAATATGTGGAGTCACCCAGTCATTTTTCAAACCAACATTTCAAACCATCCCAAGACAGACTTTAGCACCACAGTCTGTTGGCTTATATATCAACAGAGCCACTCAGGAATACAAATGCCACCCAACTCCTTGAGGAGGAAAAAGTGTATTGCAGCCAGTGTCAGTCGAGAACTCTGAGGGCAAATGAGTTTCATGTCAGAGCTATGTAGTGGGACATTATTAAAACTTCAAAATTATTAAATCAAAGCAAATAGTACTAATTAAGAGTAGAACGGCAGTGTGAAAAGTCTAGGTATGTTTTTCTACTCCGTACAATTTGAAATGAAAGCAATAGAGCCAAGCAAAACAAAATTGGATTACTCCGAGGTGTTATAATTAGGGAACCCTCTTACTGAAACCCACAACTTTCTGTAAATATAATAGTACACCGCACACACACACCCTCATACAGCATTTTCCCCACAATCTGACCTTTAAGGGGTTAGCACGTCTAGCTGTTTACTGTAGGGATGGGAGTTTGTTTCGGATAAAACCGAGAGTACCCGAAAATGGCCATTTCAGGTTAATCAGAAATTTTGGTTCTTTTTTGGTTTTGATACTATTGAATCTTTTGCATTGATTTTTGTACCGGGTTTTTAACATTACGGTTTGTCCCCCATTGAAAAACCACAATGTTAAAAATCCGGTACAAAAATCAATGCAAAAGAAACCGAAAAAGAACCGAAATACATGACAACTGAAACCGAAGTTGACCGAAACCGAAATTTTGCCCAGTCCCATTCCTACTGTTTAGATAGCCATCTCTGCATTAACTGTAGCATGGACACATGCTGCACTATAATGACCTAGCTTAAATGAGTGCTATTCATGGAATATATGAGCTGTCTGTACATGTACAGTTGTGGTTTGGAGGCATTTCTAAGTATTAAGCATTGATGATTTGATAAACTGGATTTTTTTTTTTATCAGTTAGTGTTTTTGGTGAATTTCTGAAATGGCACTAGCCGCATTCACTTTTATAGCATGAATTCTAATCAGTAACGTAGTAATCGACTAAGAAGCAGACAAGCCAGACAGTTTGAAAATCTTCCGTATTCATCTGCTCCGAGCTAGAAGAGTTACAGTAGCAGCAGCAACAGAGGTTAGGAGATGGGGAGAAGCAAGAGAAGGCCAAGGCCCTTTTTACACAGACACTCTAACACCGATAAAATGGGTGTTATATTTTATTATACATGGTACAGGGCAACACCGCAGCCCTGCAACATGGGCCCTTTTCACACAAAATGCCTCCACCCAGTTTCATTGGGTGGAGGCATCTGTGTAAACACCACTTGCGGTGGGTGTAGGTGAATGCATGCCCATGAAAGATCTAGTCACGTAGTCAAGTATTAAGCAAGGCTCATGATTGGCGGGAGGGGGGGGGAGATGGGTTGGAACCTTACTGGATAGTCCTTGTATATTTCTCTGTGAATACATGTCTCATTCATGAGAAACTGTTCACTGGAGTTTTTTCTTCTGTAAAATGTCCTAAAAAACATATCTACTTAAACTTCAATATAGAGGAAGAAACCAAAACTGGATCCAGATACCAAGGCATTTGAATTCAATGAGTTTTACAAGTAGGGAAATAGTGGGACAAACGGGGGTTATTGCTAATATCCCCAATAACCATTCAACATCTTGAGGTCAGTGTTGCTCTGCATTTGACTCACTACTTCTGGCAATGCAACTTCAGCAATAACTTGAGGAGCTGCTAGTTTACTATGAGCACACTTAAGTACCAAGAGACCAGCTGTCCGCTCATGAAGAGTACCAAGAGACCAGCTGTCCTGTTAGAGATCTATCCTAACAGGACACAGCCACAGACAACTCATTTCCAAATTTTCATTTCTCTGTGTTGCTTTTCTTCCCATGTCAACAGAATACATTGACCATGCACCAACTTATAGCAGTAACATACAGTTACTGGGTTGATGTGGCATCCAATAAGATGGATGTCTAATAAAGAAGTATAATTACAGCTATTAGCTACATATTTCCTCTTCTTCTAGCTGTCTATTTGATTTTGGGCAGATTAGAAGCCTGTACCAGCCAATGCCGACATCAGCCAGTAGGTCAGAGGAGAAAGTGCTACGCTGAAGTCAATGAAGGGCTTGGTTTCATACACTTGAAGCAACAGTGACCTCTGTTCTCATGGGTTTTATACAAAACAGCTATTTTGTGGCAAGCTGGTTCCAAAGATGAACATAATGATGTAGACTCTAAACATCCAAAATAATAGTGCGTTCAAGCAGGAATTGCAAATAAGGCTTCCACTATCCATTTACCGAGAGGTCAACCTCTCAGAGGAGGTTAAGTAACATGTTCAATGTATGTTTACTGATTTCGTAAAACTGGCAATTTAAACCTGCCGTGTGTATCAGCTTATTTATTGTTTTGTTCTTTACTTAATTGTCTTCTTGCTTTGGAATTTCTCCAAATGTTACTCTTTCTGCCAACAAAAGAAAAAAAAAAATCGGGTGGGGGAACTTTCACATAGGATACATATTTTTTCCATAGGGATTTTTTAAAAACGAAAAACCACTAATTGTACAATTTTTATACAACAGAAGACACTGATGGAAAGTTAAACAATGGAAACAGTAAGTGAAAATGTTCAAGTCACCTATTAAGAACATGCTGAAAACATAGTTCTGCATCAAGCATGCATTATTGTCAGTTAAAGTCCTATCAGACACCGAAGTTCCAAGTCATACCACAAGATGGGAAAGCAACCACCTTCAGATTTAGAGCTGCAACCGGTACTAAAATTGCCTATAGGTAATGCCTGCATTTTCAGGCACCCGACAGGCTACCTGAGGACCAATCAGGTGCCCGATGCCTCAAAATGCAAGCATTACCCAGAGAAACTGATAGGCCCCAGCTGGAAACACTGCAGCAGCAGGGGCTTGTCAGTTTCAAAGGCAGGCCAGGGCTTCACCCAGGCAGCACTCCAACAGGTACGTGGCCAAGAAGCCACTTTGAAACTGACAAGCATCAGCTGAAAGCTGTGTAGCCCAGCTCCACAGCAGTCCCAGATGGGGCCTGTCACTTTCAAAGGCAAGCTGGTGCATTCAGGCACCCTGATGGGTTCCATTTGGGTATCAATGGTGCCTGAACGGGGTCAGGTTGATTCAGGCATCCCAGATTCATCAGGGGTGCCTGAATCTTCAGGTGGCCATTTGCAGCTCTACCTAGAGAGGATGGGTATGTGATGGTGGGGAACATTTTGGATTCTGATTAAGAGATGAATTCATAGGTTCCTCCATCTCCTGCTTCCTAAAATATATGTGCTGGCAGATATGTACATATATTGTGGAGAGCTGTTAAGGCCAGCACGCAGTCTCCATTATACAGACTGAACAGTCTATTGCTTATAAAACTAGAAATAGTTGTCCTATTTTTGTAAAGAGCTTGAGTAGCAGCTCGTGTGAGAGTGGCTCACACTAGTCCCCACACCCTGACTGAGAACCCAAGAGCACCACCTCCTAGTCCCGTTCCCTCTCTCCCCCGCACTAATC
>QEPC01000694.1:307916-320410 GCA_003113815.1 Sphenodon punctatus
CACTTGCTGCCCCCCATGCCTGGAACTCCCTCCCTGTCCACATCCGCCTTGCCCCCTCCCTTCATACCTTCAAATCTCTCCTTAAAACTCACCTCTTTCACTTCGCTCTGTCTGACTCTTTATCCTGCTGAGCCACTATTTCCTATACCTACGGTCTGTTTACCCCTATCCTTGCCACATGGACCTGTCTGCTGTCATTCTCATAGTAACCAAGTCAAGTACGTGCACCTGAGACCTCGCATCTTCATAAATATTACACCCCTTGTCTCTCCCTCTGTTCCCCTTCCTAGGTCTCTCCCCCAGCTCCTGTCTCTCAGATTTTAAGCCCTAGGGGTAGGGACCATGTCTATTTTATTACTTTGTAAAGCGCCAGGTACACTGCTGTCATATAAATGTTCGTTAATAATAAATAAAATAATCTCAACTGTGTGACAGAGAACCCAGAAGTCCTGGCTCCCAGCCCCCCCTCCCCGACACATTAGGCCCCCCTCTTTTCAAAGAGTCATGGGAAATACAATCAACTGTATCTCTGATGGTGACCAAGAGCAGTATGTGGTATGACAAAAAGAAACTGGAGAAAATGCAGAACAGGGAGGGAGGCAACAGGGACTGGAATAACAGGAACAAGCTATGGGAATTGGGTGGAATAATGAGCATTCTCCCCAGGGTATCCTATCATTCCTGTCCCAGCTTCAGTGTTACCTCCAAACTGCTGAGGAAGAGGATTGGGGCTGGAAGACCAAGGCAAAACATGGGTGCATGGAGCGCACGCTGGAAGCAAGCAAAATATGAAAGACTGTGCAACATCTTTATTGGTTACATGGCACGGAAGTTAAGACTGTCCTGTTCTCCACAACCCATATAAAAGCTGCCCTTTGACCCACTCCTGTTTTGTAGCTTCAGTGTTGTTACCAACACAGAAAGGGGAAAGGATTGGGAATGAAAGACCAAGGCTAAGTGTAGATTTATGGACCCTAAGTTGTAAGGGAGAACAATTTGACAGCGTACATTGTCTTTGGTGCATTTGTGAAACGTGGGTTAAGGCTGTGGCCTTAACTTGCAATTGCCATACTTTTTGGAGCAGGACTGAATTTGCAAGGGCCTTAACTCCTTTCTTAAACTGAAAGATTTTTTGCTTGTAGAATATTCTATATTATGTGCTGGGACAGTATTCTAGATTATGCAATTACACACCAACAATCTTAGATGGAGTTTAGACAGCATTATTGTCCTCTGGTACAGTGGTTTTGAAATGGCGGGGGGAGGGGTGGAGAGAAAGAACAGGTGACTAGCAGACACCTAACACCACTCTGACTAAGCTAGGAAGAATTTCCAAAATGATGGGATAGGAAGGGGGAAACCGAGAGGCAGCAATGGAAAGCGAAAAGAAAGGAGAGAGAGAACAAGGGGTGTATGTATGTATAGTGGAGGGGGGGTGTCATGACGGGGAGGTGATTTTGATACGGTTCCAGCAGAACAGTAAGGAGGTCATGGGTGATCTCTGCCAGTTTCAACACCTGCACTGTGCAAATACTAATATTTAGCTCAAAAGAATGACTTAACTTATTTTTAATACAGTAACTTTAGCAAGGTAGAAAAGGCCCCAAGTTAATACGGCTTGGTCCGCACAGAAAGGAACATACATGTCCAAAGCCTACATTAGTTTTTGTCAATGAAAGGTAACAACAATCCCCAGAGCTTTAGCCAGCAAGTGGTTTGATTTCTCAAGTTACTCACTTTAGAGAAGATTTGCATTTAGACAGATACGTCCATCAGCCTAAAGGCCAGGGGTAGGGAACCTTTTCCCTTCCAGGGTCACTCACAGGCTCTGAGGACCCGGCCTCACAGAAGCGGAGGACAGGGGCACTTAAAGAGTTTGCTTAGAAGCATTCAGATCGGGGATCTATCTGTGCCATAGATCTGTTCCTTAGCCTTCTATGCATGCCCTCAGCTCAGCTCCTTTCTCAAGAACTCTGTCTTTGTCCTTCAGTGCTTGGGGGTAGCAATTAGATCGAGGGACCACATCCAGCAACTGGAAAGGGGCCAGATAAAAACTAGCCATGGACCACATTTGTCCCCCAGGCCACATATTCCCCATCTATCTGTTCCCCTGCTATAGGTAAACTGGAGGACACAATCAAACAGCTGTGTCCACGTTAGTGACAGGGTAATGCAATATTCTCCCACATTAAAAAAACCACACACACACACAACAATGAAAGACATGCAACCCCTCCCAGCAACAACAGCAGAATTTTGTTCCCAAGTGTGAGCTTCCCCCCCTCCCCCCCCACCCTTCTAATTCTCTGGATGAGTTTTCTCCTCCCACAGGGCAACCTAAGTATGCTATCTGTAGGCAGCATCCCATTCTTTCACCCCCACCCCACCCCCCAATAACATCCATGAAGTATGCCTAGCAGCAAACAAAACCTCATGTAGTTCAAAGAGGAGAATTAAAGTCTTCATTTTTCATATGGGTTGGAAGAAGAATTAAGAATCTTATGCGTTCCTCCTCCGGAGTATGCTTGACATCCTGATGGGAGGTAGAACAGTTACCACCCCTATATTTAGGGTTTGGCTCCCCTTTAGCGATAACAAATTATAACAGCAACAGCCTTTAAGTGAAGATAGCAGTAGTAAGGAAGAAAAATACAGGAGAGATAAAGATTTCTTATACTAAAGACTGCTGATCCATTTTGACAAGAAACCCTGTTTCCAGGAAAGTCAGTTTTAGAAATGACAGAAAAAGATAGACAGAGGGATCCTACTAAGCTTTTCTCTTCCGTCAAAGCCTATTTTCACATTTTGTCCCCTACTAGCCACATTCTACTCACACTGGGTGCTTTCAGATGAGACGGTGGTCAGCTCTAGCGTGCTTTACTCCAGAGGCCACTGCCATGTTAGGTTGCACCTGCCACATGTTGGCACGGGATGGATGCCAATTGTGGTAGGAGCTAGTTCGACCAGTCCCCGAGTCACAGCCCAGGCTAGCTCCCACCACGCTCGGGATCTCGCTGCCTGACCAGGAGTAAAGCAGGCTTTCACATTTGAATGCCCGCTTTACTCACCACAGTCCGGAGTGTCACCAGGTCCGGGTACTATGGAGAGCAGTGCAGAGGCGGGCGACCGCATGTCCACCCGGCTCCCCACCCTCCCCAGCCAGCCAGTCCAGTCACATCCGTATGGGTGCCTGAACAAATCCCAGCCATGGTTATGGCCCCACTCCAGATCAGGAGAGTCCATGGCAGTACCCAAGTGCCGTCATGTTATAAAACACCCACTCTGGAAAGCCTGCTCTTCCCCTTCCACTGGGGAGCGCTCCAAGGAGGAGTTGTAGCTTTCTGTTAGCAGATTTCCCTCCAGCCTGATTAGTAAGGACATTCTACTCCAGTGCTGCTGTAGGAAATTTGTTTCTTGGCATTTGGAGTATATCTTTAAAAAAAACAAAAAAACACACACACACACACACAAAATAGCCTAGAGTACACTGCTTAGTCACTACCAGGCTTCTCAATTCAAAGCTACCTGTCTTAATGTTTTTAATTAGATTTTAGAATGTTGTGCCAAAGTGATTTATCACACGTTCCTAAAAAAAAGTTACTCGACACATTCCACCAGCTGGATGAAAAAAGTTTCTATTCGACTTCTTTTAGAAACTCAAAGCTACATTCCCTCCTTCCTCAAACTGGGCTCATTTCTCCTTCCACAATAAGTACCACAACTTTGAAGCTCCTAGCTTCAGCTGTATAGGTACTGGAATAACTATTTCTAAGATGTAACCAATTTATTTTTAAACCCTAATAACTCAAAACCAGCTGAACTAATTTAGTTCAGATTTTACAAACCATAGATCCTTCTGATAAATCATGTAAAATCTCAGTCCAAAGAGATTTTTGAGAATGCTGTTAACCTAAAGGGACATGGAAAAATGAGTCAGCAGTGTGATGAAGCCACAAAAAAGGCTAATGCAATTTTAGGCTGCATTAACAGAAGCATCATTTCCAAATTGCACTGGTCAGACCTCATCTGAAGTACTGTGTCCAGCTCTGGGCACTGCACTTTAAGAAGGACATTGACAAATTGGAAAGGGTTCAGAGGAGGGTGACGAAGATGGTCTGGAAACCAAGTCCTATGAGGAAAGGTTGAAGGAGCTGGATACGTTTAGCCTAGACTAAGACTAAGGGAAGATTTGATAGCAGTCTTCCACTACCCAAAGCGGTGTCCCAGAGAGAATGGCAAAGACTTGTTCTTTCTTGCCCCTAAAGGCATAATGGGTTCAAATTATAAGAAAGCAGATTTCAGTTAAACATTAGGAAGAACTTCCTAACGGTAACAGCTGTTCGATAGTGGAACAAATTGCCTAGGGAGGTGGTGGGCTCTCTCCTTCACTGTAGGTTTTCAAGTAGAGGCTGGACAGCCATCTGTTGGGGATGCTGCAGCTGTAGATTTCCTGCACTGAGCAGAGTTGAACTACATGACCTCTGAGGTCCCTTCCAACTCTATGATAGAGGGGAAAAAAGCTACCACACACCATTCATAAACTGTACAGCACACATGTACCACGTTTACAGGTTATTCAAAAGCATCTTGCACATTATGCTGCATGTAGCAGCACACATTGAAGGAAACTCCCCTTCATGCAGTGGGCCACAAGGGAGATGTGGGAGAATCATAAAGGAAGTATACAAAGGAGTTTCTGCGCTGGTGTACATTAATCCTGCACCAGAAGCCAGGGAGTAACTGAGGTGGACAGGGACCCAAGAGCAGCTTTTATTGTGAACAGTGTACCTGCTGTGGTCTTAATTAAGAATACTTCCCACAGTGAAAGGATGGCAAGACAGATGGTTACAAGTTACAGAACCTATTCCTTTCCTCCAGACCACCAGTTCAGCAAGAACAATCCCTATCAGAAGTATCTGAGACTTACTGCCAAGCTATCAGATAGTCCTTGTCCAGATCTTAGTGATCAAGTGTTGAGACACACAAGCACCATTCACACCCCAGAGTATGGAACAGTGTGTTCTCTTAATCCAACTGTCTTTGTGCAGATGGCTGCCAGTTAACAGCACAAGAGTAGAGCAGTGTGGGAAAGCCTGCATGGCAGCTATTGAAGCTGTACCTGTTCTAGGACTCCAGTGTGTTCAGACAAGATATATAGGAGGGTTAAAGAAATCTTATCTGGTTTCTCCTGCCATGGGGCAGAGATTTACCTGCTGTTCCGTTACGGAATAGGACCAGCCACACAGAACATTAGTGTCCAAAGCTGTCCGGCACTTTTCATGAAGTATTAAGTAGAGAGTGGAAGAGATTATAAAAATAGCAGTATTGTTCCAATTTCCCATTCAGAGCCATAACTGCTTTCTAATATGACCGGCTTTTTAAAAAAACAAAACAAACACTTTACTTAGCATAGAGCTGGCACAGCTAAGGTAACTATATCTTCTTAAACAGCAAGAGTGTAATTAACATAGTTTACATCCATGCTGTCCTATCAAGTCATGCTGTTGGTACTCAAATTGTAATCAGTGTGTACCTTCCATTAAGATCTCCCACTAATTGACAAGCAAGTTCATTTCAACGTAGCTTATAGTTCATTACTCTAAATATAGGCAGAGTTATTTCCCATTTTTAACATTTTTATTCCAGTGTATAACCAAAGCTTTTATTCCAGTGTATAACCAACATTTTTATTCCAGTGTATAACAAAAGTTTTCCAAGACTAAAATAATTGAAACTCTTAAATTGGATAGCTTTCCCACTGGCCTCAACTCATCTGTATTAAGGCAATTTAGTCTGTTTGAACTGTAACAATTAAGCATTTGCCATGATTTCAAAATTTAAGAAAAAAAATACTGTTTGAAGTAGAGGGTTATCAAACACACTGCAGGAAGGAAAACCACAAATATTGCTATGACAACTATAGCACACACAATATGTGTAGATTTAACATCAAACTAAAACTAGTATTGAGATTTTAAAAAGAAAAAGAAAAGAAAAAACCCCACCACTGTCCCAGGGAGAGTATTAAATTACTCAAGTGTGAGGAAGTTGTGTTTTATTAGCTGCAACACAGGGATGTTAACTGAAGTTCTGTTATGAAGCTGTATCTTATGTTAATGAACTAAAGTTGTACAGAAATGTGCCTCATTTTCCCCCTAAAATGTCTGTAATCTTTATTTTATCCTCTGTTCTAAATTTCTAAACTAACAAGGTTTCTCTCATACTAAAGTTGTCAGAGTGCTGATGTGGCAAAACGCCCATTTCCCAACCAGAGTACCCTACACACACACACACACACACACACACCCACCCACCCCTGGGGCCCGGACAAATGCAAGGTCACAGGACAAGCGTTCTGGGCATGCTCCAAAAGTCAAGGAGAGGGAACAGTATCTCAAGGTGAACGCCATGATGTCTCACCTAAGGCCGTTTTTAGATGAGCGCGGCGGCACCCGCACTTGTTTTCAAAAAACCCGGCAGCCCGTTCCACACGTGACGCTGCCGCCGAATACACGCATGTGCGGGCGATGTGCTTTCATTTCTGGCTGCGTATGACCAGCCTCGATCGCCAACCCAGTCAGTTCGCGCCCGGAAATGGATGTGCATCCCCCGCGCATGCGTGTATTCGGCGGCAGCATCACGGGTGGAATGGGCTGCCGGCTTTTTTGAGAAACAAGCGCGGGCGCCGCCGCATTCGTCTGAAAACGGCCTGAGTGACCTCACAGGTCAGAGGGCTCAGACGGTTCACTTGGATTGGAGAAACCCTACCTGGGGGTGATTCCCAAAGGGGAGGAGGGTTCGCGTTTAAAAAGCCAGGACACACCCCTTCCTCTCTCTCTCTGAATTCACTGACTGAGATCTCTAGCAAACGCAGTTAGGCTGGTGACCTCCCTGCCTGGAGGCACACATGGACTGCATGGCTTAACAGTAACTCTGGCCTTTGCCAAAAGAAGAACTTGAGACCCCATAGGAAAACCATCCCCTATGGAGACCTAATCAGAACCAGTGTGAGTACCTTGCTTGCTACCTCAGCTACAGTTATAGGAAGACGCTTTCCAAACGGACTACTGTGTCCACAGGACGGACTCTCATTGCTCAAGGATTATCACTGGTTCCCAGTGTAAACTTTGCTTTTATTCCTTTTTATATGTACTAGTAAAGTCTTCGTTTTCTTTTTACCCTACTGTGTGTATTATTGGCTAAGCATTATACGTCTCCCTAGGCCAAGCTACTAAAGAGGGGAAATCTACCTATTTGACTAGAAGCCAACAGCTTTGGAACCAAGGGAAGCCTCCAGTGGGTAGCTCTGGGGATCTGCCACCAACGCAGAGGAGGAAATCCCAGGAACAGAGTGCCAGGAAAGGGGAGAGCTTTTGGGAAGCTGTAAGGCTTATGCCTTTTGGGAGTTCATTTCCTGAGTGGTGTGCCTGCTGGGAAACATTCAGGTGGTGGCAGTGGAATATCAAGTGTTTTGGGGGGTTTGCCAGCTGTGGGAACCCCTAGGCAGAGATTTGAAGAAACACAGTGAGGTTGGTGGCTCAGCTGTATAGCGCCCCCTACTGGCATTTCACCACAGCTGATACATGCAAACATATCAAGAATTCAAGCTTAGTATTGTGCTCTAGCTACATGCGTTCAAGTGACAAAGCAGCAGAAAATTTTGATATAGCAGTACACCATTTTGACTTAAAGGTAACTTATGTCCAGGGCCCCAAGTCTTCTGCACTCCCGCGATTCGCGGGATTTGGGCAGAATCCTGCCCTAGGCAGGATTAGCATGGGATTTCCCTTCCCTGGCAGTGAGCCAATCCAGGACCTGCTTTATTCAGGCCAAAAGCCAATCGTGAGCTTGCACGGCCTTTATAATGCAGGTTGCTGCCACTTACGAACCCACTTCATTGAGACCGCCGCTCCAGGATCATGGCCGCTCCAGCCGCCAAGGGATATGATCGCTACCGCTCCAGGTATCGCCACCACCACCTGCTCCAGCCGTAAGGTAAGTAGGTGGTTGGGGGGGGGGATGTCCTCCTGGGTGGGGTGGGTCCCGCTGCGAGGTCTGCCATGCCATGTGTTTTGGGGGTGGGTTTCCTGACGCGCCATGTGTTTTGGGAGGGGGGTTGCCTGCTGTTTGAAACACCCGTACACAGAAAAACTTATAAGCAAATTTTTTATTCATTGGTACAAGGAAATGGATCGCCATCTGACAAAAAACCCAGCACACAAAGCTTTGAAATCCACTGCCCAGGAGCACACTGCAGAGTTCCCCAAGAATATGCACGCTGATGGTGGAAAGTTTTTTTGCTCATCCTGCAACGTGGTCCTGGACCACACCAGAAAATCTACTGTGGTTGATCACCTTAAAGCAAAGTCTCATCTGAAGAGGAAGGCGGCATTTGAAGAGGGAAATGAACGGAAGAAGCAGAGGACCCTGACAACATCAATCCAATGCCTAACCAATGCCCGGAAATCAAGAGTTGAACTTGCCCAGGAATTTACAAAGATGTGCCTGGAGGCTAATATTCCAATTGAGAAAGCAGATCACCCCTCCGTGCGTGCCTTTCTACAACGCTTCGTTAAAAGTGGTGGCACAATTCCTGGAGCTGACCAGATCCAAAAAGTGTACTTGCCTGACATTTATGAAATTGAAAAGCAGTTAATTAAAACGAAAAAGATAGCAGGGAAGAAAGTAGCGATCATCGTTGATGAGACTTGTGATGCCGAACAGCGTTCTGTCCTAAATATATTGGCAGCGCCCCTGGAAAAAAAAACAGCGAAGGACGTGTCCAGCCTTATTTCCTGGACACAAAATTTCTGAATGGCATGTCACACACTGTTGTTGCCCAGGAAGTAACGAAGACAATAACAGAGTATGCAGTCGACTTTGAAAATGTCTTTTTCATATCAGACAACGCAGCATACATGAAGAAAGCATTTAAGGCAGGGACTGCTTACAAACTGCATACGTATCACCTGCCTTGCTCACATCATGGAACTGATCGTTGGAAGATTTCAATATCCATTCGAATCAACCACCCACTAGATGAAGTTATTCAGGAAATTGTTTTCCCTGCCAAGTGGAAGGAAGCTGAGTATCTATGTCATCTGAGGGAGTCCATTGCCAAAGGGAAAGCAACAATGCCACCTGATCCCTGTGCCACGAGATGGAGTTCCTATTTCAGAGCTGCAGTGTATCACAGCAACCACATAAAGTACCAAAGGGACTTCATTCAGAAGGAAATGCAAGTGGTCGATCCATGCAAAACACTGGAAACTCTTTCAGTAAGTGTTGATATGATAAATACAACATGAGTAGAAATTAAAGAAGGGGGAAAGTAAAAAATTATAGTTGTATAGTTCTGCATGGAAAATTAAATTATCTGGAGAGTAACTTGCTGTCCCTTTGCTCCTTCAAAATACCATTGTAATAACTGTGTTGTACTTTTCTCTCAACAGAAACTACTGTTTGATGACACAGAGTATGTGCGTTTGAAGTTGGAGCTGGCATTTCTGGCTGAAAAAACATCACCCCTGTGTGCTCTGCTTGACAGATTCCAGTCACAAGTACCAGTTGCTACAGAGGTGGTGGATACTTTGGAAGCTCTGCAAATACAGCTGCAGACACATGCACAGCTTACAAAAGAAAGCTGTGGGAATCTGCTGGATGTGGAAGACGAAGACAACGTTCCACTGTCATTTTAGCCTGAGATGGCAGCCAAATTTAAGGCAGCCTTTGTGGGAGCAGTAGAGAAGTTGGACAAGTACATGTCAACTGATGGACAACCAGGCTACACCTTTTTGAAAGCTGTAAGAATTCTTGATCCTACCAAAGTCACCTTTTTATCAACCAGGATGGAAGACTTCACTCAGATCCCTGGATGGAACTCCATTCTATCGGACCAGTTTCAACTTTACATTAACATCCAAATTACACTCCAAATTACGTGGACAGATACTGACAAGATCCTTCAGGGAAAAAGGACTTGGACAACTTCTGGAAAAGCGCATGGGACAGAGTGCCCAAGCTGGCAGAAGTGGCACTAGCTTCTATAAACTCTAACAACTTCTGCCGATGCGGAGCGCACTTTCAGCACTCACAACCTTATATATATGAAAACACACAGAGGCTTTGGGGAAGACAATCTCAGGCAATTTGTTTTCATGTGTTTTAATGCAAATAAATAAATGTCTTATTTTAACTTGCTGGATTGTAAGATGTGTTCATGCAAATATGTAAATAAATGTTTTGTTTTAATTATAAAGATGTCAGTACTACAAATAAATAAAGAACTCATTTTAATTTTAATAGACTTGTTTTGTAAATTTATTGGGTCGCAGAATTTACAATTTTGGGTCACAGAATTTTGGAAGAGATTTTGCAGAAGAATCGGGGCCCTGCTTATGTCTTCCTTCAAGCATGCATAGTTTCTCCATTAGTGAAACTTCAAGAAAAGGGCATCCATTTTTAGGGATGCAAGTGACATTTCTGCTTTTGAAAAATCTGCCTCTTAATTATCAAGAAGAATTGCACTTACATTGTAAATTTCACTACAGATCAGAAAATGTTATATGATCATTCATGGGGGGTGGGGGGCTCCTTAAATGAGTAAATCCATAGCTCAAGGAGGGTTGCAATTCCAATTGATATTTAGTAGGTGGTGCTTGTCTTTAACACCGAGGATCATAAGATTAGGTCTTGAAATGTAGCCAAATAGGCAAAAATCTTGGGAACCACTGCATCAACCCAATCGTCATCATGACCTTGTGAAGGAAATAAATATTATAGCCAGAGAATCCAAGTCAACTCAAAGAATTCTACAGGAATCTAGACTGGTTAGCTAGATGCTTGGGTGCAAGGGTGCCTAAAGAGGCATTGGGGGCGGGGGGGATTACTAGATAAGAAAAGCTCAACGATTTTTCACATTTTATAGCTATTCTAAAGATATCCATGCTTTCTTGATGATCTCATGCAGTGTTTCAGCATCTTCTCCCCTGCCTATTGTAAGCTTTCAGGCAGGGACCGTGTCTAGCTTATTCTTTGTCATTGCTGGCGTGCTAATAAGTGCTAATAATAATAACAATAATAGTAGTAATAATAATAATAAAGCAGTGCACCTCTCCTGAAGCTTAACTACTACACTCAAAGACACACCAGTATTTCACTGGTAAAAAGCCACCAACTTTCACCTCTTGTTTTTGAGCCACTTTGTATTAAGTCGATGATTACATGAATTAAGACCCTGTGCAGTTTAAGTTAATTTGCTACTGGACATGGGCCAGTCAGCTACTTTTTTTTTTTTAATAAAAGTAATAATTTGATAAATGCCAGTTGGCCCCTGATGAAAAAGCCGAGTTAAGCTACTATGCAGACCAAACCCCTCACCCTCAAACTACGTTGGTCCTCCAAGTCAAGAATGCTATTCCTCATGGGCAACTTTTCCAACAATCTCTGTTAAAGTTACTAATCCACTTTCTTGTTTTTGCAGTTGGCTTAGGCACACATTTTCCTTATAAGCTGCACAAGGAGAAAAACCTCAGACAAGACAGTCAAATAGTTTTAGGTCTCTTCTGTTATTGTAGTGCCAGCAATGTACCTGGTGCTGTACAATCAGACAGGTTTCTACCCCAAGGGGCTAACAATCTTCTACCAACATGAAGCACAAGTGTATAAACGGACCTTCACTTAAGAAACATTGTAGGTATTACTATGGAGCAACATCCTCTAACTAATGGTGTGCAGCTCCTCTCAACTCCGCTGTATGTAGGTACTTCTGAGGCTATAATAAATACATCACGTTGTAATGACTAGAACTATAGAGTAGTTAAAATGTTATTTTAATAAATAAATAAAATAAATAAATAAATACACAGTTGACTTCTAGGATCACAAAAGTTTCCCCTTTCCTTCATGCTATGTTTATTCAGTGACCACAGCTTGAAAAAAATCTAGTCGCTCACAATTAATCTTCATCTTTCCCAGGGAAGTTACCACCTTGAGAAATTTAAGTTCTCATTTAAACAAAAATAAAGCTTACATGCCATATATGTAAATAATATGGAGTTCAAAAATTTCCCATAGGAAAAAGTCATAAGGCCTTTTTTCCAGTTAAAGTTTTTCATGACCCTTCACTGCTGGCAATCTAAACCCCCGTTTGCACTGCTGCTTCTCCATTGTCAACAAGGAAACAGCTGCAGTTCTTCTCCAACTTGCATTGCAGATGGAAGAGGAACAGTGCTTGCAATCCCATCTCCTACCTTAATGCAGCTAGAGTTTGCATTTAAGGAGGAGGACTCTATTTTTTTTATTATTATTATTATTAATAAACATTTATAAAGCGCCAGTTGCAACCTGGCGCTGTACAGAACATACAATCAGATGTGGTCCCTGCCTGTGGCTTACAATCTAAAAGACAAGGAGGGGGAGACAAGGAGAGGGGACAGTGGGAGAGACATGGGAGAAGACAAACAAACATTCAGGCGGATGCGAAGTCTCAGGTG
>QEPC01000694.1:325245-370202 GCA_003113815.1 Sphenodon punctatus
TGGGAGGGGGAGGGGGGAGGAATTTTTTTATTCCATTGATTTCAATGGGGACAGTGCCCCATTGAAATCAATGGAATAAATCCGGTACCGGTATACCGGATTTAATCCGGGAATCCATTTTTTTTAAATCCGGAATCCGGTAAATCCGGTACCCGGTAATTGCCCTGGGGTCCCGGCCCTAGTCTGAACCAATGGCTCTCTTTGTTGCCTTGCTACAAGTCTGCCAGTGCAACAGGTGCAGACAGAACCCCCTGCTATAAGCACCCAACAGAACCAAGACCTTCGTGTCTGCAACTGGCAGCACAGGGAGGATTTGGCAAGAGAGCTACTTGAGATCTCCACATGGCAAGCAAACAAGATCCATGATGCCATTAACAGGGAGTGCTTAATAATATGCTTAATAAAATTATATGCTTAATACAAATGCTTAATAAAATTATAATTAAAATAATAATAACGCAAGGCCCAGCTAGTGAACCAGGCAGAGGACATGCACTGGGCAAGCCTGCGGCAGCAGTTGGTTTGGTCAGACGGTGTGAACAAGAAGGCAAGCAAGGAATGAGCGAGATGCGAGCACAGATGCAAAGAAGCATGTCCCAGTCCGTTCAGCTCCAGGTCTCCCTGCTTGAGCATATTGCTGCCGTGACCGCGAGCCTTGTGGCTCAGGAGCAGGTGCCATTTCCTAATCCCCATTAACAATTCACACACCCCACATAAAATAGAACCTGGCTCCCCCAGAAATCCACCCCCCAGGGAAAGCACCCAAGCTCTTTCTGCACTGCACTCATGCCAGGGAAGAGTTTCTGGGCCAGGCACACCACTCCTACCCACACCCCGCTAGTTATTCCCACATGCCTATGCTGGGGGGGGGGGGGGGTTGTGCACCAGCACTGCCAATCCAGGTGACTATTAAACTGCATAGGCAATTCTATCACAAGCACATCAGCACACATGCCAAGTCATATAAAAATGACTTGGATATCAGCACTACAGAACCACACAGTTTTTTTTAACTGGGGTGGGTGGGAACCACTGAATGTTAAGAAACGGGCAGGTTGGGGGGGGGGGGGGGGGAGAGAATCTGCAGTAGTGAAGGTCACTGTGTTCAAAACATGTGGGAGAAGAACTGCCCATTGGTTAAAAGAAACTCATTTTCTTGTCTTTGGAAAGTAACAGTTTTTGTTTGCATCAGGCATGAGGGGTCATAACGCTACAGAAAGCTATTGCTGTGGGTTGTTTGCCCAGGAAAGTCAAATGTTTTCCACTTTTGTCTGTGGGTGCTCCAGGGTATGGAGCCCAGAGAAGTTGGGGGGTGATGGATACCCTGGTCCTTGCCGACATTTGGGCGAGGCCTGGTGTACAGAGAGTACTGTCAGACATCTTCCAAGGCAGCCTATGCACAATGGGGTTTAATGTATGCATAATGGAGTGAAGACAACATGCAACCCTGCTGCAGTTCCAAATTCAGCAGTATGGAATAGTGGGAGTCCCGGACGAGATGAGGGAGAGTGGGATGCAAACAAGATTGCAGCTTTTCTGGACATCTGTGCCCTGCCAGAAGTAGGGCTGTCACTAACGGAGGCTGGACCTTCCTTGTTGTTGTTTCTCATCGCTGCCCTGACGACAGCAAGGGGGTGTCTCTATTGGATGGCAGAGATTAATCTCTTGGGTGAAAACAAGAAACTTTGGGTACAGGGAATGTGAACCCACTAAGGGAGAGCTTGTTGCCCTACATGATATTTGGACACTGAGAAATGCAGAACACCCTCACGAGTAGGGATGTTTTCTACCCCAACTGTATGATAATGCAGAAGGTGCTAGAGAGGGAGTACAAGAGGCATATGTTTGATTGGGGGCTTTATGTGAACCGAGACAGATTACCAACACCACAGCAGGCAAGAGCCCAATAAAACTGTGTGCTGCTACCTGCCAGTACATCACTGTGAATGCAAGAAACTGGGTAGTGACAACATGCAAAGACTAATTGCTTTCATTTCTTTTACTTTAGATTCTGATTTTCAATATAGGCACCCAATCAAGTATGTGATTTGGTCAATAAATTCAGCATTATGTGCACAGCAAAAAGTTCTTTCCAGCCGCCAAGTGCTGGCAGGTTTAAACCTCTGTATGAACATCCATGGGTGGGCAAGGGTAGCAGGCATTGGACAACCTCCTGGAATCAGAAAAGCCTGGAAGAAAGTAACAGCTGGTACAGCTTCTTTTTCCCATGGTTCGCCATGGCTGTGAATCATAAGAATAGGGGGCGGGATACTAGAAGGGGGGTTGGTGAGTGGTGTGCAGAGGGGGACAATGCCTGCTCATGTACTAAGGTTTGTCATGCTAAACCTGGACATGGAGGCTACTTGAATGCACAAGAAATACATGCAGGGAGCTGCCCGCTTATTAGGCTTTACATGCTGAACATGTAAGTGGGAGCTGCATCGACCAAACCTGGACTCTAGGGGGCTATTGTCTCGTTTGTTAACAGCCAATGTTTCATTGTCTCTGTTGCGGTTTACAGTTTTGTCAAGCTCCAGTAGAGAGAAACTGATCAGATTCTGTTGCGTTTCAAATCTACAATTCAAGTTCATGCCAAACAAAGTCAGAATGATCAAGCCAGCTTTATTTTAAAGCAGTTTATAATAACTAGAAGCAGCAAGTTAAAGCTGCATACGTCAAAGAGTATAAAACCAGTCTCTTTTGGGGGATGGAGGCAATCAGAAAACTAAGCATGGAACAGCAAGACCATGCCCTAGGATTACTGCAGACAGTGTGTCTGGAAAGCAGCTAGCTGTGGGCAACACTGCCCCTTCTCCCTTCATAAGAGCCCCCTTCCCGGTGTTTTGAAGAGGGAAAGCTATACCCGAGACTACAGCTGCTGCTGGAGCAACAGGAGGCAGAGCTGGCTGCTATGTCCATCTTGGGCAGCCTCAGCCCTTATCCTTTCATCATGGCCCTCTGGTCTGCTGCTGAAAGGGGGCATTTAAGGGTGTTGAGCCATTAGGTGGCTGTTTATATGGCAAGACGTGGCTGCAGCCTGCCACATGTAGGTTCCTGGACTTGGGTGGGGGGGGGTAGTAGTTATAGTTTGTAGAGAGTTTGCTATCTTTTTTACGAATAAGGAGACAGATGTGGGGATAGTGATGGCCTCACTAGGCGATCTAGAGAAATTACATCTGGTGGATTGAGATAGGGTTTGTGAGGGTAGGTTATTAAATTTGCGTTTGTTTTAAAGCACTCTTTTCCTTCCCTCTCTCTCTCTCTCTCCCTCCGCCGCCAAGTTGTTTGGGGAAGAAGGCCAGCATAGAAATCCATCATCAACATCCAAGGCAGCAGCCAAGCAGCTCAGGGAGAGTGTGTTCAGTCAGTTTTAATATTTAGCCTTTTCATTCCACAATATAGTTCCCAGATAATCCGTTCCAATACATAAGATGGGACACACACTGGACCTATGTTCTACACCAGCCTGGAAACAGAGTTTCCATTACTGAGGGTGTTGCAACATTGTTTGCATGGTCACACCATTACCTTCGGAAGGCCCAGATCCCTACTCTCCTCTGCCCACGTCAGGCTGGAGGACCAGTCAGGTTGGTCCACTCCCAGAGACTAATGGAACAAATAGGATTCCCCACTCTCTAGGGGAATATATCCACTGACCTTGACAGCTACTCTGTCAATAGTCTGGTTGATTTGTGGACCACTGACACAGCTGCACCCAGGTGTCCACTGCCACAGCAGCATAGGTCCTCCTGGAATAGAAAGAACCCAAGGCGGCTGAAGTGAGAGGGTAGGCTCTGGGAGCGCAGGTGATGCTCGACTGACGCACAAGCCAGCCAATTGCAGCTTAGGTCATTTTTGAAAGAATGTGCCATAACCACAATGGCAACAAAGAAAGCATTTATTTCTCCACTATTATAGCATCTGATAAGTGACATCCAATGAAGCTGTTTGGGATGGTGCATGGCCTGATCAATCCAATCTGTCTCTGTCCAGACCAAGACTCGTCTATTGCCCACTGTGACAAGCTTGCCACTTGCTCTGTAGACAAAATCACTTACATTCACCACAACTTCGGTGCTGCTACTTTGATTACAGAGTAAGAGTATGGGGTTGTGGAAGCTCAGTCTTGTCCTATTTATTTGGATTGTTCTCAACTCACGCCATCCACCAATATGGAGAATGCACTTGGAGTGATTCAGCGGCCAATCGTAAGTTAGATCTTTGCCTGTTCTAGCTGGTGAAGCCTAGCTGAAAGACATTGGGGCCATTCCTGGCTGGGGTTGTCAACACCTCCTTTTGGAAGGGTAGTTTGTTGAACATCCTCAAAACCTCAGTTGTCCGGTCCCTGCTCAAGAAACCATCACTGTACGCCAACTCCCTGACCAGTTTTCACCCCATCTCTAACCTCCCCTTTTTAAGAAAGATTATTGAACAAGTTAGAGCCCAACTTGATACTATTGATTCCTGGACCCATGTCAGTCTGGCTTCTGTCCTGGCTATAGTACTGAGACTGCACTTGTGGCCTTGGTCAATGATCTATGCTTAGAAAATCGACAAGAGGGAATCGTGCCCTGTTAGTCATGTTGGATCTTTCAGCAGCCCTTGACAAAGTTGACCATGGAATGTTGACATGAATGCAGGATGTGACATGGGTGCACAGGAATGCTCGAGTGATTTCCATTTGTTCCCGCTGGGGAGATCCCAGCAGATGGTGATCAGGGATTGCTCATCATCCCTTTGGGGCCACCAACACACCACACCCTGCCCCTTTGTGGTGTTCTGCAGGGTTCCATCTTGTCCACCCTCCTGTTCAGTGTATATCTGAAGCCATTGAACAAGATCGCATGGAAGTTTGGAGTGCTGTTAATATGCCGATGACACCCATTTCTACCTTTCATTTTCATCTAACCCAAGTCCTGCATCTCGGTGCTTGACTGCCACTGGGGACTGGATACAGGTGAACTGAGCTGACTGAAGCTGAATCTAGACAAGGCTGAAGTGATGTCCCCAGCTGTGTGACTTCAGGGAGATTGGAACTCCCATCATTGATGTTGTCTAGCCTCCTCCCGTTACCCAAGTTCATAACCTTGGAGTGCTCTGGGAACATCAGGAGTGCCTGGAGAATCAGGTTCTGGAGTAGCCAGGAGTGCATTTCACCAATTATACCTGGTGAGAAGGCCGAGACCCTTCCTTTCTGATTTGGATCTGACAGACTATAACCTCAAGGCTGGACTACTGCAAAGCACTCTACATTAAAAACTGTTCAGAAGCTGCAGCTGGTGCAAAACACAGCAGCCCAGTTTCCTTTTATTATTTATTTATTTATTTACTTTTTATTTCTATTTCTACACCACTCCTCTCACAATATCGACTTCTGGAGGTGGCTTGCGGTAAGCACGTTACACTGTGCTCCAAAGTCTGCACTGGCTTCTGATAGTTTTATGGGCACAATTGAAGGTGCTAATTTTGACCTTCATAGCCCTAAACAGTCTGGACACTACATATCTGAAAGAATGCTTGCTCCATCACGATCCTTGCGGGCGGCAGAGAGTGTTTTCTTGTATGTACCATCTGTCCATTGGGTTCTTATGACAAGGATGGGGTGGGGATTTTATATGGTTATTGGGTTATGACCTGCCCAAGCCTATGGGGAGGGTCAGGATAAAAATAGCTCATTCTGTCTTGGATAGATTTATGCAACACTGATATCAGCACAAGTCTGGACACATTTACATAACACCTTCCAAAAGGCCTCAAGCATTAGGTATTAATCCTTACACTACCCAGTAAAGTAGAGCAGCATTAGCCTCATTTACAGACAGCACTTTGCCTGCTTGCTGATACAGTATAATAGATCCTAAAAGTTCTGTAAAATGCCTGTACATTTGTGGTACCCTACTGTAAATAAGATAGCTTGCCAAATTCTGTAGTTCAACAATGGTTGTGTGTGACATTCCCACATGGGTCATCATGGTCCTGTTGATTTCAGGTTTCACACAGCAAAACAATGCCAACAGTGGCATAAACTGGGTTTATTCCAGCCTTATAGAGGGAATTTCCTCACAAAGGACATATTTTAATCCCTGTGGGATGCTCTAGTTTCATGGGTCAAAGAGTGAACTAAATACATACTACGCTAACCCTGCATGTGCTTGGCACAAATCCCTGCATGCAGAGGTCTCCTCTGTGTAGATTCAGACTCGGACTCAAAAAGGCATCACGCAGTTCAAATGCTCTTTTCTAAACACTTGTTTCCCAAGGCACTCCAGCCCTTACCTCGCTCTCGCAGGAACAGCATAAACGTTCCCTGAGAAACCTCATCCTCCCTTCTTCAATGCAGAGTATCGCCATGCCATCAGAGTCCACCAGTTATTAGTACACTAACTTATGGTTTGAACTTACGTTTTTGCAGCCTGAAGTGAGATGTCTAAGGATTCTCAAGTAGAATTTTAGATAATTAAAACCTAAAAATTCTTTAGGACAGAAGGGGACTATCAGCTCTGTCTAAAACAGGGAACAAATTAAGATACGTCAAGGTGACTCAATGGTAGCTTTATATTTGTCAAGTCAGAATAATTTTTATTCCAATTTCTATGCAAATGCAGTTTGACATAGGGTGATTTCAGACGTTACGGTGTCTGAAATCACCAGAGTCAACCTCAGTCAACCGCAGGGATGGGTGGGGAGTGAACGGAGGTGAGCGTCTGTTTGTGCGCATCCAGATGTTCACCTCAGTCAGTCAACCACCACCCGCGGTGAACCTAACCACGCTTTGTTCTCCCACACCACGGCGGCGAACGAAGCGTGGTTAGGGGGAATTCGGAATGCGGTGAAGGAAAAGTAACGACTGTTACCTGACCTTCACCGCGTTCTGGAGCCCTGGTGGCGGGCAGCGGCAGCAGCCAAATAGGCCGCTGCGGCTGCCTGTCTCAGGGAGGGCGGGCAGTCGGGGAGCGCAGGGGGCGGGGCCGTGCGGCCGCACGATGCATTGTGCAGCCCCGCCCCCTCCGGGGGGGTGTTGCACAACAGACGTTACGTCTGGCAGCACTGACCCTGGATCATGGTTTGGTGGTCCCCACGGCCAGGGGCAAAGGTCTGTTGGTGCACCCCTTGACCCCAACCCGTGGTCCGAACCACCCCACAGCCCAGGGTCAGTGCTGCCGGCCATAACGTCTGAAACCACCCCTAGTCTTGCCCAAATGTTAATACAGAAAATAAGTATTCCAAAATGGAAAAAATGTAGAAATTAAGATTCTGAATAAGTTTAAGATAAAGCTGTCCAAATAAGTGTCACAGATATAATGTACATCAGGGGTGGGGAACCTTTAGGGCCACATGTCAAAAAACAATAAGTATTGAGACTAATTAGCTAATTAAATTAACAAGTAACTTCAAACAAAGCAATTTTTGCTAACTTTTTTATTGCAGAAGTAAATGCAAAAGAACATTAGGAAGCAGACACAAGACTTAATGCGCAACTTGTGCTTGTTTACCCTTGGACAGGGTTTCGATATCAAGCTCTACGGTCAAACTGGCTATTCAGCTTGTTTCTTAAATTAACATCAGTAAGTCTGGTTCATAGCTTAGATTTTGCCATTTTCATCTTTGAAAACATCTGTTCGCAAACGTACGTTCTGTCAAAAATAGATGCCAATTTTAGATCATGCTTTCGAAGGTTTGGAAATGTTTTCTCATCCACACAACTTCTATAAAAATCAGGCAGAGGCGGACCATTATATTTGCTTATCGGTTCTTCATTGTTTTGCATCTCAATGAGCTCCATCTGTAGGTTTTCTGGTGCAGAGTCCACATCTAAAGGCAAGGAGAAGGTCAGGAATAATTTTTCATTTCTTTTGACGTCTGAAAAGCGTTCATTGAAAATGTTTTGAAGTAATTTTACTTCTTCAGCACACTCATCCAACCCCTCAGGTTTAGTTTCACAAAGGGTTGGGAAGTGTGCTGTTACCCTTTTAAAGCTGATCTTTCCAGAGGCGGAGCTTCACTTTGAAACCTCTAATATCGCCAAAGAACGTATTCACAAGGCGATTTCTACCCTGGAGTTTCAGGTTAAGGTCAGCTAAGTGCTGTGTAATATTGACCATGAAAGCCAAGTCATTCAGTCATTTGCAGTCTTCTGATTGGTACACTAGCTTGCTCTTTTGTTCCATGAAGGCCTGGATCTCCTCCTTCAGTTCATAAAAGCGTTTTATCATGCTCGTCCTACTCAGGCAACGGACTTCACAGTAGTAGACCAAGTCGCCGAACTAGATTCTACATCACGCAGCAGTTGCTGGGACTGCCTATTGTTAAATGATCTGCCTTTAATATAATTTATGGTTGAGACAACAATGGACATCACTTCAGTACATCTCAGCGACTTTGAGCAAAGCACTTGAAGAAAGACACAAAGCACTTTGAGCAAAGCACTTGAAGAAAGTGACAAATAGTGATAGCCGAGCTATCAAAATGCTGATTTTTGACTTCTTCCTTAAATTAGGGCTATAAAACATTTTTTGGAGCCCACCATTGCGCCAGGGCACCATCTGTCGTAATCCCCAACAAGTTTTGCAAGCCCATTTGTAGGTCTTGAAGGGTTTTCATTACTTGACAAAAAATATTACCTGTGGTTGTGTCTATCATAGGCTGCAATTATGCCATCTCAGTGATTACAAACTCAAAAGACACACTGCACACAAAAAACTCAAGTTATGCAGCATTTGTGGCATCCGCGCTCTCATCCACAGCAAGTGAACATGCAACAAATTTGTTTGCACATTTTAGGAGTTATTTCTCGATGTCATCTGCCATGTCTCCGATACGATCTGAAATAGCTTTACGCGACAGGCTTACATTTTGAAATACTTTTCTTTCTGGGCACAAAATACCAGCTGCTACAACCAGACACTCCTAATCATTTCCCCATCTAAAAATGGTTTTAGCCTTTTGCCCCAAACCTGGCCGATAGCATAGCTTGCTTTCACAGCAGAACTTGCCTCAGATGTTTTCTTTTAAAACAACTGAGTTTGCTTTCCAAAATTACTTTTAAGCATTTCAACTTCTCGGCGTTCTCGGTGGCCGGGCCGCGCCTTTGGAACTCCCTTCCGGAGGAAGCTCGCCTGGCCCCTAGCCTGTTGACATTCCAGCGAAGTTACAAAACCTGGCTGTTCGCCCAGGCCTTTGGGAGGGAGGGAAGGTAGGGTGAGGGGTTTTAGCTCCCCCACCTATTTTGTTTATTTTATTTTGTTTACTATATTTATGACTTTAGCCCTGTACTAATATTTTAATAGTTGTTTATTATTATTATTATTATTATTATTATTATTGTTTTAAATGTTGTATTTTAAAATTGTTGGAAGCCGCCCCGGGCTGTGTAGCAAGAGGGGCGGGGTATAAATTTATTAAATAAATAAACAAATAAATAAATAAATAAACTTTATCAATGCGATCTTGCCCCTGAATAACTGAGTTTAGTAAGATAATGTCTTTCAGCATTGGCTTTTATCGTAACTGCCACCATTGTGCCGCACACCAAATAGACCGGCTTGTCTTTAATATTGATAAACAGGTAATCAGCAGTCCATCGCTCATTAAACACACAGCCCTCTGTATCAATTTCCCTTTTCTTGGGCCCACTTGCCATAACAACTTGCAGCTACAAATAAGGAAAAGCCTAGTGTTGGAATTGGTCCTGGAGTAGAAACGAGGGATGGTTCCCCCACCCCCATCCTTTGTCCAGTTTTTGTTCTTCTATTCGCAGCTTTGGCCCATTTAAAGCTACATTGATAAACCCATTTCTTCTAGCAGAGCCTCACTGATTTTAATAGGTGGCAAGGGTATTTGGAATTGCAGACTCGGTGCATAACTTAAGCTGAGTGGGCATTAAACAACAAAAAAAAACAAAAAAAACCTTTTTTCCAACCCCCCTCCCCCCTTTACAGGCAAACAAGAAAAACACAGTGGAAAAGTCCTTAGCCCTGTCTGAACTCCCCCCTCCCCTCCCCTCCATCCCCCAACCCCCAGAGGAAAACAACTTACTGTTCCTACCAAGAACATCAGGGCAAGTCAAGGCTGAGTGCTCCTATGTGACAGCGTTCTGCTGCTTGGTCACTGAAGACTGGAGGAACTAAGCAGCCAGAAACAGCTTTAGCTCTTCTCAAAGCTCACTGGCCCAGTGCTAGGGGACCGTTCTTTGCAAGAAGCAGCACAATGACATGTTGGGGTTGAGGGATCCTCATTGGCCCAGCGCTGGAGACTCGTTATCAGGCTGCGCCTGCAGAAGGACCTGTAAGGGCTGCGCACTGCTCACTGGCCTCAGCTCCCGCTGTCTGCACGTGGTTGAATGTGTGCAGCCCCGGCAAACTCCGCTCGGGCCACAGCAAGCTGGGCGACGGGCTGCACACAATGCAAATAAGCTTGGAAGCCGGTGGGCCAGAGAAAATAGCCCCACGGGCCAGAAGTGGACGGCGGTCCGGGGGTTCCCCACTCGATGTACATCTCACTAGTTAGTTTTCTGTATTGGTGGATATAAATATTAAAACTCATAATGAACTTCTTCAATAACCACAGACACAAAAGGAAAGCTATTTTAAGAGTCAACTCCTTCCAAGATTATCAGGTACCCCGTAATTTGGGAAATTCTCTTACTGAGAGGGATCTTTTCTTGGCCTACATGGTCATAACATCTTTATCAAGAATCTGGAAGAAATTATGGGCCTTTTTGCACAGATGTGCCCCCCCCACACACATGTGCAAGTGGGGGGGGCATCCGTGCGATCGCCATGGCGGGGGGGAGGATGGGGAGTCATCCATTTGAAAGCCGTGGCTGGTGGGTGGGGATGCGTGCACGCTCCCGTGCTCCACCCATCTCCAATCACCCAAGCACAGAGCAATGAGCGCCGATGGCGAATGCTCCATACGTGGAGATGGGTGGTGGTGGGTGGAGGTCCGTGGGAACACACCCCCACGCACCGCCCACTCATTTCCCCATGCACCCGCGCCCGTTTTGAAAAGGGCCTATGTCCTGCTGGTTTCTTAACAGTCAACACTATTAAGAGAGAACAGTTTAAATATTGTCCAATTATCTCTTGTTAAGTTAAAGTTCTAATAGGATTAACAATTATTTTTCCCTTGCCCCTTAATTTGTTTAATTTTTTTTTTTTTTTTAAATAGAATAGTAGTAGTAGTATTCTTTATTGTTTGACCAAAGGTCTTCAACAAAATAAAATTACATATATAAACCAACATTCACACCTTCCAAATAATAACGGGAAGGCGGTTTATTATATTTATTACATAGTATAACTTTACAAGCCCTGACCACTGCTAGGAATTCTACTAAAATTAAACAAATTCCTTAGAGAAATTACTAATTGAACGCTAGTTAACCTCAGGAGAAAATTACGTCTTTCACAAAATGATTATACTTTCTTTCCTACAAGTCCCTTCTATAAATTGCCGTGCCATCATTGTTAAATGGGGAACCTTTTAAATTGCCCCCCCAACCGTGGTCAGGGATTGCCTTTCCCGAACAACCAAGGCTCCCAAACAAAATTTTGCAACTTGTTTAGCAGCTGGGGAGTTCCATGGACCCAACCACTTCCTCAAAATAGCAGTCCATGAAAACTTGGTTGATTCCTTTAATAATGATGTCAGGAAATTATTGCGTAATTTCGCATAGGCTGTACAATAAAGCAGGACATGAGAAAGATTTTCAAGTTCACCTAAATCACATAAGGGACATAATCTTAAACCTTTATCAATGCCCCTATACCTGCCCTGCGTCCAAGCTGAAGGAAATAAATTAAGCCGATATAGCGTATATACTCTAAGCTGCGGGTCATTCCATTCATTAAGATAAAACCCCCTCCCATCCAACATTTGGATGGCGTGATATCTTTGCCTGCAGATCTTGCAAATCCTGGTCCAGTACCCGCTTCCTAATCAAGGCACGGGCCGTTGAATAATCAAACAAATAGAAGAACTCCCGCGAGAAACCTAACTTTTGAACTTCCCTCTCCATTGCCACAAACCATTTCCTATTTTCTCCCTGAGTATAACCTATTAACCCATTGCCCATATCATTCAAGATAATTTTGAGCCAAAAGGTTAACATAACTATTAGCGCTTTCGCTCTCAACGAGGGGACCCTAGCCTCAGCCCTTAATAAGGCAGCACCCGGTGTTCCACCTGGTAGCCCTAGGATTGTCCTGAGGAACTTATTTTGGAATTTCTCCAAGCTATTCAAATAAACCATTCCCCAGACAGGAATTGCATACAAAAGTTGTGCTATGGTTTTAGCTGAGAACAGTCTCAAGGCAGGGGAAATCAACTGGCCCCCTTGCTTGTAAAAAAAGGAGATATAGCCGCTGTAGATTTATTGGCCTGCTGCTCCATATAGTTCATATGGCAGGCCCAAGAGCCATCCACCGCTAGATAAACACCCAGATATTTAAACCGGTTTACCTGCTCTATCGCAACGCCCCCATTCTCCAGGTATGAGTATTTCTTCCACAACTCCTACCCGTAACCAGGACTTTGGTTTTGTCATAATTGACTAATAGGTCCTGCTGTCTGCAGTATGCCTCAAACCTAGAAAGGGCTCTGATCATACCTATTCGTGTCTGTGAAATAAGGACCGCATCATCGGCATATAGAAGGATTGAAATATGAAAAATAATCATAGTTTATTATTATAATCATCCCTCCTGCATGATAGCAGCTCGAGGCAGCATACAACAATGAGCACCTTTAATAGAGTGTATAACATTCAGGTCTGATACCTAGAAGTCTATCCTAGCTTTTCCTTGCAAAGCTTCTAAAAATTAGTTTTGAAACACTCAAACTTCCTTTAAATTCTTCACTCATGTTACTGCTTGTAGGTCAATATTTTTTTTTAAAATGTATCGGATGTCTAACAAACCACAGTCTTCGGTTGTTTAAGAATTTGGAGACAGATAAAGGACTTAAAAAGCAAAAAACAGACATACCTCAACATTTGAAAGTCAAAACAGACCTATTCACATTTTCAAGAGAACTGTAAGATTTTGACTGTCTAGCAAGTATGACAACTGACATTTTTATCATACAACAAAATGAACCCATCACTGGCACTTCAGGGGTTAATATGGCTTTGGAGAGGTAAACTAGGTTCCCTCAATGCCTTCAGATGTAACTGCAGATAGCCACACACCCCCAAGGTTAAGCCAGGATGGAGGAGTCAACATTCATTGGAGAAGTCCTAACAGAAGACAAGACTAGAGTTTAGTATTCCAGAATCTGCCTGAGGAATTGCCTTAGCAAGGAAACATAAAAAACACCCCCACCCCCAAAAAAACAAACACCTTATGGCTAACGAGATCTAGAGAGAAAACCCCAGACCACAGACAACCATCTAAGACACTGTAAAGGCAAGTGTTTATCTTGGCTGAGCCTGTGCCGCTGCAAGAGGCGGGGGAAGAAACTGCAGATAGTGAAATAAAACCCCAAGGTATTTTATAAGAGCCACAGAGTTCATGCTTCCCTATTTGGGTAGTTGGACTAAACATTTGGATTCGGTAAAGCTGAAAGCTGACCATTCCTCTAATGGAATTTTGAGATTCTGGAGAACAGCAGGGGCCAAATTGTTAAACTCTTTGTCCATCTGATTATAAATTAATCCCACAGATGACATATGGGGCTGCGATCTGGGGCCATGCCTACACTCCGGGACTTGAAACAGCGCAATTGAAAAATCTGTAAAAGAGTTTTATGGATTCCACGTTCCACCCCCTCAAGCATGGTGAGGGCTGAGCTTGGCGTTTTTTCTGTCAAATACAAGATCAAACTAGCTATATTTAGATACATCTCCATATGAGCGAACTTAGGCTTCCTAAGTTGTGCTTGATGGAACAAAAATCATTCAAGGGGAAAATTTCATGGGTTTACAAAACCGAGTGTTTAATCCAAGCCTACGGCCTGTCCATTATTGAGTTAGCTAGTGGCCCTGAGGTCAAACCAAAAGCCCAGTTGGAAGGCAGAACTAGCGATATTTTTGTTCAGGCTAATATGGCCCAAGTCAAAGCTTGTTTAATTGTTCTGCGATATGCAGAATACACCACACTGTTTATGTATGAAGAAGACTATCATTTATAGAAAACACAGTGGCTAGGGCTGCCTTTACCTGTATGAGGATGTAACTGTTTCCCTCTACAGTGTTGGAAGGGCAATATAAGGGAATTATGTACAATTTGAGGTTCTGTAGTTGCCATCAGATTAAGATCGAAGACCTCGAACATTATATGTTTGATTGCCCGTATAATGAGACACTAAGGTCTAAAATCATGACCCCATTACTAAAAGGGAAAGAACACTGGAACGGTAGTTGGAAAAGGTCTTATTGGCAAATTCAAATGTGGAAACAACAAGGGCAGTGGCCAAATTTGCCTGGTTGGCAGAACTTGGCAGGCAATCCAGGTTAGCTGTGAGTGGTTGAGAGGGACTCCAACTGCTGATACTGGTACCATCATTGGACAGAGGGGGCTCCAATTGTTGTTATTCAGGCCAGATTGATGCAATTATTTGACTTCTTGATAAACACTAATGCAATCTGAGGTTGGAGAATTAAGGGAGTGTCCATTGGGCTTTACTGTTAAATTGAAAGTCTGGAAGAACGCTCAGCAACTGATGCAGTACAGGAATATGATGATTATTTTGTAGTTAGTTATTTATTGATGGCACTAGCTTTCGCCATGGCCCAAAACAACAAAATCCAGTACAAAACCATATAACAAGTACAATCTAAAATAACCATATAAACAGTATTAATAAAACCAATGCTAAACTTTGAAAACAACAAAACAGACTATACCAATTAGACAGCATCATAATTAAAATCAACAAACACTACTGGCAGGACATGTATCAGAAGGCAAACTAGAACTCTATGCCTATGGATCCTTAATCTAACCGGCTCAATTTTATCCTTCAGGACACTTCCTCTCTGATCTTAGCTACTAAATACGCAAAGGAAGCTACCCAATTAATCCTGTCTTCTGACTCATTGAACAGGAGGGATTGAATTTGGAGGTGAGGCAGGAGGTGTTCCTTGCTTTCCCATTAACAACGGGTTAATCCAAAGTGCCCTAATATCCTCATACAGGGGGCAGTGGAACAAAACATGGGGCAGGTCTTCCACAACCGTGGCTTTGCAAATGCAGGTGCGATTTGCATAAGGCTGGCCGTCATATCTGCCAAGCAAAACCGCAGAGCGAAATTGCTGCAGTTGCAAGCATATGAAACTCCTGCAGAGAGGAAGATCTAAGTTGATCAAGATAAATCTCAAATCTATGAGTTTGTTTAAAGCGGGAGTACCAAGGCGTGACTTTCCAGTCTACTACTGCAGCCAGTTCTTCCTGACAGGCAATGTCGGCTGCTCTCGTACGAAGCAGCCTTCTCAGGTGAGATGTGCCAGTCCCCCAAAGACTCCCAAAAGAGAAACCCAAACTCTTCAGATTGGAGAACAGTTGGGTGTGCCAAGGGTATTGTCTGACTTCATCACAATGTAATTCCTCATACAGACATTGAGAGGGCAAAGAGCCCCCATCATGGGCACACAACTTTGCCCAATAGCTAACATTTGCCTGCTTACCAATACATGCTACTGGGAGGATACCTGTCTCTGCTTTTACTATAGCTCCTGGAATTCCTTGAGAAATTCTCAGCAGCTGCCTCAGGAACTTATTTTGCACTGCTTCTAGTTCAGGAGAGTTAACCATCGGTATTATCGCTGCTCCAAAAGGTTAAGCATTGGCTGGACTTTAGCCTTAAAGACTTTTAGAATTGATGAAGTTGAGATAAGCATAGATTTCGCTGACAGTCTAAGTATCCCCTTGGCTACTGCATTTGTTTTAACCGCAACCTGTTTTTTATGGCAGTTCCACAAACCATTACTGGAGAAGGTTAGCCCCAGATAGCAGTAGGAGTCCGTTTGTTGGAATTCATTGCCATCTGCCTTCCAAGAGGATCTTTGAGCTTTTCCGCCCAGCACCATAACGTGAGATTTAGAGTAATTTATCTCTAATTTGTTATTGGAGCAGTATTCCATCAGCTTACTCAGCTGGCATTTCAGCCCCTTTCTTGTTTGCGACAGCAGCACGATATCGTTGGCATACATCAGCAGTTACTTTCCTATCCTTAATTTTAGGGGATGGCCATTGATACTTAATAGCAGAGGGAGTAGATCACCTGCAAAGATATTAAATAGTAGAGGGGCGAGGACACATCCCTGCCTAACTCCCTTTGGACCAAGATGGGTCTTGTAAGGGGCCCCCTAACCCCTAGCCTAATCCTGGCTTTGTTTCCCTTATGAACCTGGATCAAGAGAGGTAACAATTCCCTGCTGATACCTAAACGAACTAATTTACTCCAGAGTTTATCCCTTGATACAGTATCAAAAGCCTTCTTAAAGTCGATGAAGGCCAAAAATAGTTTTCCTGCTCTAATCTTGGTATACTTTGTTATTAAGTGGAGTAGAATCTGCCGTGGAGCAGTTCTTTCAAAAACCACCCTGCTCCTCTGGAATCAGCTCAGAGGCAAAGGCCCACTTTTCTAGGTGTTTAAGCAGAATCCTTGCATAAACTTTTCCAACCACTGGAAGGAGGCTAATAGGACTATAGCATGACAGATCCCTTGGGCAACCCTTCTTGAATATAGGGATAATAATACTAGCTCCCCAAGCCTCCGGAACTTTCTTCGTCCTGTTTATCAGTGTGAAATATTTGGCCAGGACAGGAGACCACCAGTCCAGTCCTGCCTGTAATATCTTGGGAATCACAAAATCAAATCTTGGGGCCCTATCGAGTTTTAGCGCAGAGATCACCTCAGTCGCCGAATCTGCGCCTATGCATGCATCAAAATTCACTGAGACAGCAGTCCGACCAAGATTTTGAAAAATAACCAACTCCCCTTCTCCCCTTGGTGGAGCACTACCAATTTCGCTGTATAACTGGACCATAATAATTTACCCATTCTTCTCCTCCTACCAATGGAGCCGACCTAGTCTTGGTGGGGTTAATTCCCTGGTTAACTATACGCCAAAATTGCCTGGAGTCATTGGTGGCTGCGGCAACTTCAAGTTTAGCCCAAATCAGGTCTGAGCGCTGCTGTTTTTTAGACTGAACTAGAGATTTATATTTGCGCTGTTCGTCCAAATACAAGCGCAGCAGAGGGTCTAAGGGGCTCCTAACCCTTAGGTTCCTGGCCTTGCTCAGCCTTGCTTTTGCCATTCTGCACTCTTTATTAAACCATACACAACCCTGATTTGGCATAATGCCAGACCCTCTGGAGAGAATATTAAGCCCCAAAGTTGAAGTGCAAGATTTCCATATCCTCTTCACCTTCCAATATGGAATCTTTCATGGCAAGAAAATGGTCCCCCTATAGGGTATCCATAGTGGCCACGAGAGGAGAGTGGGACCATCTGACCCGAGACCTGGGTAACCTCGCTAAGTGTCCCCCCCTTTGGGGCATTGGACTCAGGAACCTTAATGGCCACACACAAGGTCATATGATCTCTCTTGGGTCTTGTAATTAATCTAAATCTGGTAAAGAGGCCTTAGTGGTACACAGGAACTACTATGTAATCAATAGTACTACACCCTTTTGGACTGACGTAAGTAAAGTCGCCAGCCGGGTCAAGGTCACCTCTCCCATTTAATATCACTAGCCCATTCTTCTGCACAAAATCTAATGTAAGTTTCCCCGATGCATTCGGTGTTACATCCCTACTTCTTTTGATTATTTTGTAAGATCCCATTAGAACTGGGCACAATGAAAATTGAGATTGGATGCAGGGTTCAAATGATGCTGACATAAGCCCCAGGAAGGGCAAGGCGAATTTTATGTTTTTCTTTTTCTTTTCTGTTCTCCTGTATTTTAAAAGTATAGCTCTTGGACAGCTATAAACTTTAACTTATTTAAAATGTTACATTGTTTATTGACAATGTTAAGTTTGTATTGAATTTGTTACAGCCAAGGGTCAAACAATAAAACTCTTACATTACATACATGAACTCTGTGACAATGGTGAAATTCTATATATACCATTTTTCAAGGTAACACAGATGAAACACCTAGTATCAATAAAGCTTTTTACCACAACACATATATCTGTCGCACACCTGAAGGACAAATACTTGAAAAACTCCACACTACATTGGTTTCTGCATATAATGTATACAGACAGGTAGGACCTGTGACCTAGGTCCAGAGTCAGAAGACCACAAGTGAATTGATAGCACCTTCATTTAACACAGAGATGCTAAGTAGCAAAAGGTAGCAGGAGGACTAAACATCTACCACCGTGGCTAAATGGAGACGCAAAGGAGGCTATTAGAGCCCAAAAGGCATCCTTTAAGAAATGGAAAGCTAGCCCCAATGAGGAAATACAAAAAAGCATAAACACTGGCAACGTAACTGTTAGGTGCTAATAAGGCAGGCAAAGAAAGAATTTGAAAGGAGACTTGCTAAAGAGGCAAAAACAAATAAAACCTTTTTCAAGTATATCAGAGGCAAGAAGACTGCTAGGGAGTCGGTTGGGCCATTAGATGACCAGGGAGTAAAAGGGGCACTCAGGGAGGACAAGGACATTGCAGAGAAGCTAAACGAGTTATTTGCTTCGGTCTTCACAGCGGAGGATGTTGGGGAGACACCCACACCGGATTGTAGGTGATGAACTGTCACAAATCAGTGTGACCCTCGAAGAGGTTCTAGAGCAAATTGACACGCTTAATACGAACAAATCACCAGGGTCAGATGGTATTCACCCCAGTTCTGAAGGCACTCAAATGTGAAATTGCAAACCTACTAGTAGTAATTTATAACTTAACGTTGGCATCGGGAACTGTACCTGTGGATTGGAGGGTGGCAAATGTAACCCCAATATTTAAAAAGGGTTCCAGAGGTGATTCTGGAAACTACAGACCGGTAAGCTTGACGTCTGTGCTGGGCAAAATGGTGGAAACTGTCATTAAGAACAGAATCACTGGGCATATTGATAAACATGGCTTAATGGCAAAGAGTCAGCATGGATTTAGCAAAGGAAAGTCATGCCTCACTAATCTCTTGGAATTCTTTGAGGGCATAAACAAGCATGTGGACAGGGGAGACCCAGCAGATATAGCATACCTGGATTTCCAGAAAGTTTTTGATAAGGTCCCACATAAACAACTCTTGAGAATATTAAAAAGCCATGGGATAGGAGGTAGTGTTTTGCTATGAATTGGTAACTGATTAAAGGCTAGGAAGCAAAGAGTGGGACTAAATGGCCAGTTTTCACAATGGAGGGATGTAAAAAGTGGTGTGCCCCAAGGATCTGTACTGGGACCAGCTCTTTTCAATGTATTCATTAGTGACCTGGAAAAGGGTGTTAAGAGTGAGGTGATCAAATTTGCAGATGACATCAAGTTATTCAGAGGAGTCAGAACACGAGCAGACTGTGAGGAGCTGCAGCAAGATCTTACAAGACTGGGTGCCTGGGCATCTAAATGGCAGATGAGATTTAATGTGGACAAGTGCAAAGTGATGCACATTGGGAAAAATAATCCAAATTATGAGTACACAATGCTGGGTACTAAGCTAGGAGTTACCACTCAGGAAAAGGATCTGGGAGTGATTGTGGATAATACACTGAAATCCTCAGCCCAGTGTGCCGCAGCGGTCAAAAAAGCAAATAGAATGTTAGGAATTATTCGCAAGGGAATAGAGAATAAAACTGAGGATGTCATAATGCCTCTATACAAATCAATGGTGCGACCGCACCTTGAATATTGTGTGCAGTTCTGGTCGCCCCATCTCAAAAAAGACATAGCGGAACTAGAAAAGGTACAGAGAAGGGCAACAAAAATGATCCAGGGTATGGAACAGCACCCGTATGAGGAGAGGCTTGATAGGTTGGGGCTCTTCAGCTTGGAAAAGAGACGGCTGAGAGGAGATATGATAGAGGTCTATAAAATCATGAGTGGTGTGGAACTTGTAAACAGGGAACGGTTATTTACCCTCTCAACTAGCACTAAAACTAGGGGACACTCCATGAAACCGCACAGGTAAAAACAGACAAAAAAGTATTTTTTCACTCAGCGTACAATTCGGTTGTAGAAATTACTGCCAGGGGAAGTGGTCAAGGCCAGCAGTATAGTTGAGTTTAAGAGAGGTTTGGACAAGTTTCTGGAAGCTAGGATTGGAGAACAAAACCCTTTACTGTCGGGAGCCTGGGGATGACCCACAGGGCATGGATAGCATGGTGACCTGTTGGGGTCTTCTCCCAGGCCCCGGTGACTGGCCACTGTCAGAGGCAGGATGCTGGGCTCGATGGACCACTAGTCTGACCCAGTATGGCACTTCTTATGTTCTTCGGGCTTAAGATGAAAACCGCCTCAGCCCAGTGGCTATTTAAGTCCCAAAACTGGATCTGTGGAAAGAACCTTAACGAGTGTGGCCCTAAGTTTCCTAGGTTTTTTTTATTTAGTCCCTTTCAGGTGGCGGCCCATCAGTCCAGGCACTGGGGCAGCCACCCTGCCCACAGCCCCACACCCCTCAAGCCTGCTAGTTGCTTCTGGCCATGGGCAGCCACCCTAGTTTGCCACCACTGCAGCTAGTATAAAGCCCAATTGCCATGCGCCCAATTTTCTGCTATGCATTACTGCATGCACACACTCTGGCCCTTTTTACATGAGATGGACCCACACAGATCTGCTGCATAAGCACCACCCATGTAACTGCCGTGGCAGGTGGCTGTAGGTGCATGCGTGCTCCTGTAGCACACCCATCTCCACCCACCTCCCACACATGGAACAATCGGCCACAATGGCGATCATTCCATGCATAGGTGGGTGGAGATGGGTGTGTACTCATGTACACATCTGTGACAGCACTCAGGTGGGCTGGGCTGGTCCACAAGCACCTCTGCGTGCATCCACACATGTGGAGAGGGGAAGCATGCATCCCCAGAGGGGACACAAAGACACAAACCAACCCTGGGCATCCAGCAGGGCTGCACAGATGAAGCACTCTCTTTTGTGTCATGGGGAGGGGCTGGAGTATGGGCAAGGGCAGAATGGATGGGTTCCTATGCAGGAACCTAGCCAATCCAAATTGTTTTAGGGCACCTTTTCCAGGCACCCTAAAACCAATCCAAGCCCTGAGGAGCTCTCTCCCTCCTCACCTGGGTGGTGGAGGGGAAGAGAACAGAAGACACAAGAGCAGCCTGGGGTCTGAGTCAGTTCAGAGGCTGCAGCAGCAAAAAGCAGACTGGATTTCTGTACTTTGGTCAGTAATATTTTTTTTTATTAATTCCCCCCCCCCCCCAAAGTTTTATTGCTGTTCTGTATGGTACAGTCCCTTTTAATTGTTCTCCCTCCTTAAGTAAATGTACTTTTTATTTTATTTTTTTATTATTTTTTAGTTTAGGGTATGGGTTTTTTTATATTTTGAATATATTTTGAGCTGTTTTAATATATTTTTTATTTGGGGTTTGGATATTGTGTTGACAATATAATTCTGATATATTCTTTGATTTTTTAATACTTTATCTTTGTATTTAATTTGGATATTGGCTGGGGCATAGCGTCCATTGAGCGAACCCGGCAGAAAGCCAGGGGCCTCTAGGTCCCAGGGGCCGCCTCCTGGCCCCGCTGCAGGGGCAGCCCCATGCCTGGGGTGGGATGGAGATGGCCTGGGTGCAGAGCACCCCCACATCATGGGGGAGTCCCCATCCCTCACCTTCCTCTGCCTGCTAGTAACGCAGCAGCAGTGACACCTGGACACTGAAGCGGGCTGGGAGATAAAGATGTTTGTTTACAAACTCCTCCCCAGGTGAGTGATCAGAAAGTTGTTACCTTGTAAAGTTTCTTTGAGATGGTTCCTAACATTCTCACAACTGGGTTGTGCATGCTCACCCTATTCAAATAATAGATTACGTGATGGTCTCGAGTTCCTCTAGTATAAAAAGCGCTCTCCCCCTCAGAACGGCAGTTCCTTCTTCGAACCCTTTCTAGGAATAAAAGAAGATTCCATGCAGGGCTGAAAGGGTGGGTGTTGTGAGAACATTAGGAGACATCTCAAAGAACCTCGTTTATGAGGCAGCAACCTTCCTTTCTTCTTCAAGTGGCTCCTCCTTTTTACACGGCTCCACGGGGGGGGGGGGGTCCGTGGGCGTGCTGGTGCATGGGCCGGAGGCACAAATGAACTGGTTATGGGTGGGGGGCAGAAATGGTTATGGGTGGGGGGCAGCATGAATTGATTATATGGGGGCAGGAGCACAAATGAGCTAGTTATGGAGTGGGGGCAGCGTGAATTGATTATGGGGGCACAACTGAACTGGTTGTATGTCTCTTTGCATGGCATAATGCGCTTAATAGGCTGGCTGCATTTTGGGTGCCTTGCATGTTTGACAGCAGCACCTCCAGGCCTGCTGAGCCAGGTGGCACCCCTAGGTCCACCAGCAGGACACAAAGAAGGGAACCCATCTTGACTTCTTGGCCAGAGGGCTTCCACCCTAGCTACGCCCCTGGATATTGGATATTTGGCATGGATATTTTGTGCACTAACAGTGCAATGGGAGGGAATGCAAACAGAATTTACATTTTTCCAAAAGTTTTACTTGATATTTAGTTAATATTTTGCAGCAGTGTGAACAGTTCAAAAATACTTGCTTTTCACGCAACCTTATACAGCTTTAGAGTGTTTCTTAAAAGGAGAAAATTGTGTTCTCTTGCAATAGCCCCTTTGCCTTTTGTCCCTCTTCCCGAAGGATCTGATGCTTGAGAAACTTTGAATTTTTATAACGAATGGGATTTTATGATGGGCTCGAATCATGGAAAAAAGTACAGACAGAATATAGAATATTTTCCAAAACATTAATTTGGTGACTTGGTGTATTCAATTAAGTTGCGAGCACTTCAAAAATACTTGCCTTGTAGTTTGCATGCAACCGTATGTGGTTTTAGTGTTTTTGAAAGGGCCCCTCTGGTTTTTGTCCCCCACTCCACAAGCAATGTGATACTGCTGGGAATTTGGAATCTTAAGGATTTTTCCATGTATTTTTCCTCTCTTGTTCACTGGTCTAGGAGCTTGTAGAAAATATAGCTTGAAAGTGCTATATCAGAGGTGACCAACCGAAAAATTAGCTCAGAGTCACATAAAATGTTGAGTGCCTACAGAATGCACTCAGGAAGAGGAGGATCCAGATCATGGATCTGTATCCTGGACCTGTCCCCTCTCCTTGTGCACATTTCCTCATCTCTGCTACCTTACCCTGGACTCTCTTAGATTTTCAGTTCTTGAGTGTAGTAACTGGAGGTCAGATCAGAGTACTGGAAAGCAGCCAAATAAAAACTTGCTATGGACCACCTTTAGACCCTGAGCCTAATGTTTTACGGCTAGTCTGAGGTGACCAATTAGAAATGCAGCACCATCAGCATGGCTTAGTAGCTAAGCTTTTGGTCTGCTATACTTTTTGCTTAAGTCTTCTGCCTCTTCTAGTCATGATGTCCTCTCTCCCAATGCAGCTGAGTTGGGGGTGGTAATGAGGGAACTGTTTTGGGTTCTTTCATGCATTCCAAGACTGTATTTCACACTAAAACTTTCCCCCCAGTTAGGCATTAATAGGACCTTTCCTTGGTAGGGAGAATTCTTTCATCCTAGTTCTTGGATCTGGCCTGTGGATTCAGTCTCTACTGTCAGGCACTGAAAGTAGTAAGTTCAGGAGATGACATACACTCAAGGATAGGAGATCATGAGCTGGACACCCACCTGCCCTTGAGTCCTTCAGGTAGTGGATGGCATAACATTTTTAAAAATACCACCACCACCTTCTCCCATCCACATCAATTCCTATCCAGCCACACAGATTGTACTAATTTTCAAGTGGCCTGTAGTAAGGGAAAGGTTCCCCACCCCTATTCTACCTCTAGGTAGACATACTTGGATATTAAAATGTGGACACCACTTGTCAGCTACAAGATCCATAGCTTCTCAGACTACACATACCATCATCAAAATGCAGTCACTCATATATGACTTGGGGAACAGGAGACAACTTTCAGCAGCATCACCAGTAGAGAGAGTCAGATAGTTACCAAGGGGTATTTTTCCACGAAGTGGTCTACCTTTTATTTATATTTTAATATACATTTATAGCTAAAATTGCTATAAAATCTCCCACCAGGGGGGGTTGCACAGTACCCTGGAAATTTTACCCAAAAAATCATTTAAAACTTTGTATTTCATGTATTCCTCAAGGATAACGGGGTCTGTTGTATTCCACTGGTTCATGTACACACCCACCCACCATTTTTTGTTTTTTTTAAAGTTCAGTGAATACTAGCACATGGGGGGTAAAGTTGAACCACACCCACCCCCCGTGGAATTAATGGAAAAATGAAAGTACTACCCAGGCTTGTGGAGTCATTCACCACAAACACAATGTAGAATTTTGTCTATTTTTATAATACGCCATTTTCTGTGTGTACAGAAACATTTCACTACAAGTGCATTGGGGGGTCAATTACACCCAAAGTGGAAAACCCCAGTTACCAATTTACAACTTTGCTTTATCTTTAGAGCCTTCTTTACACAGGAGTTAACCCTTCATAGTGTAGAGCTTCAATGATGGGGGTTTTTTTACTTGCAAGAGTGGGTTGAAAATAAAAAACCTATCAGGCTGAAGGGGTCATTGCAACCCCTCCATTAGTTACTATAGCAGCCGGCTATTGAAATGCAGATGCACTCCGAATAGCTCCCAATAGCTCAGGCTCTTGAATGCAGATAAACTGTCTGCATTGTGACTTATTACCCACTTTATCTTTGTTTACTTATGAATGGTGAGAACACTGGGATGTTAACACTTGTGATCACCGAGATGTTATCTTGTTTGCATACAACTGTGCTGTCCTTGATCCAAGGAAGTCTATTCAAGCCTACTGATTCCTTTGTAATATTCAATACTTAGTTGAAAATGTTGTTACTTTTGCAGTTTCTGTACATCTTATGTTCCAAAAAAGGGATCAGGGGGCGAGAGTCAGTTCAACCAGTACCCTTGTTGGTGGGATTTTACTGGTAACAGTGGGGGGTATCTAGTAATTCCATACTTTCATGCTGGCAATATATTTTCATACCAAACACAATTTTTTTTATGTTCAACTGGATCCATTTTCAAATCAATCATATTTATACTTTTCAACTGTGATGTAATTGGGGTGCAGCATACCAATTAAGCTTATACAGAAGGTTTTTAGGGTTAAAAATAATTTTATATTATGGTTTAGCAGCAATATATTTTGATTCATCATATCCCGCCCCCTAAACTTTGGAACCCGGCCCCTCCCAGAAAACCTGTTCCCTTGGTGACCACAAATAATTTCCCTTTTCTTGGTCCTTTCAATCTACCATCTCTTTCCTAGCATGCAGATTTCCACAGCCAGCCCTCCCTGCAATTAATTTCAGCGCCTTCTTCATGTCTTCACTCTTTAAGCTTACAGACAGTAAGTGTGGGTGGGATTACTGTTATTGAAGTCCTGGGTAACCAAAAGATTAGACAGTGGAAAATACTGGGTAAATAAGATTTTGTGAAACTGACCAGCCAGCAAGTGGCTACTAGCTAAGTGAGCCAGTGTGGATGATCATGCAAGTTTTCTACAGGAAGGGTGGAAGATTGTTTGCATGAGTTAAGCTTGGTGCCTAGGCGAGTTGAAGATGAGCATGCCTCTGCTTAACTGCTGGATTGAGGGAGGCCCAAGAAAATTAGAATTGGCAATAACGAACACAGAACGTTTTCCAACTACCAGACTAAACTACTTCTTGTAAGAACAAGGCCATATAGCATCGGTACCATCCATACACAGCCTGTTTACAAATAGTATGTGTTATTTATATAGCACCAGCAGCGTACCTGGCGCTGTACAATCAATTATTATAAAGNGGGGGGGGGGAGACAAGGGAGAGATGAACATCAGGAGAGATAAGGATACATTTATGAGATTGCAGGTGCACACACTTAACTTAGTTACAGGGGGGAGATTCTTATCACTCATGATGATGAGCCAGGGAAAGTCTGACCGAAGAGGTAGGTTTTCAGGAAGGACCTGAAAGTTGGGAGAGGGCAGAGACTGGGCAGCAAGAGAGAAGGGGGCGAAGGTATTTAGAGGAGCAGGGGAGTCACAAGCAAGCAAGGGTGGGGGCAGAGGAGGAGCTCCTGGGCAGGAATGTTGCAGGATACAATAGCAGAGGAAGGGGGGGGGGGCGCGGCAAGGCCATGAAGACCCTTGAAAATGAAGACCAGGAGCTCCTGCACATATAGCTTGATGCTAATTTAGTTAAAATTAGTTAGTCCTTTCTACCATTCCATATCACAAGAAGGTGTGCATGGCTAAAAACAACATTTTTAATATTAAGGCGACAATACATACAAAAGCATCTCTGACTAAAACGTAACTTGTGTACATCTGATTAAAAAAGCACTTAATGTTTCAAGTCCTTGTTTAACAGTTAATGTTTAACGTTCAGAAATGACTGGGAGATAAAACATTATATTTGGTTGCCAGATTACACACATCAATAAAAATGGCCTAACAAGACTACTTGCATAAAGCCACTATAATCACAAGCACTGAGTGAACACCCACTGAGTACACATACATAGAATTGACAATTTCTTTTTTTTTTAAAAAGGTGTGTATTCACCCCTTTGTTCTTGCTTAGTAAGACCCAGAGAAATTGTACAAGATGTGTTTTCTTCTGTGCTCTGAAAGTGCTGTTTTATCCTCCAACAGATGTATAGAACTCAAAATAAAGTTTTACCAACATTGAAGAGTTATGCAGAAATAAGAACTTCGTAACTTTACTATGATTACATAAATTAGTGAATTGTCTTTTTTTAGAAGTCCTATAGCACATTTCAGGTTGCATTTAACCCTGCATTTCATTTAGAAAGCCTAGATGTTATGTTAAAACAGAAACCATTCTGAAAAAAATAAAGTGCTCTGAAAGGTATGAGCTGAATTGGTTTACCAGTTCTGCAATCTCATTTAGTCTGAAATAAATTCAGTATATCCAAAGTTAAATCCTCCATTCACAATTTTGCTACCAAGTATAAGCATTGTCATGTGTCATAAGGCTGTAAGATGAAAGTTTAATTTTATTCTTGTTTATACTGACAATAGCATCTGCTTGCACTAGCCTAGCTGTTCAAAAGAGGTTTGCTTTAGAAATTTTGTTAACATCTGCTGAAAGCCAATGAAGTATCAATAGACTTTTTAAAAAAAAAAAAATTAATATTCAATCAACTTGAAGTCTTTCTACATTGAGTGCTTTCACTAGGCACATACTGACTAGCTTTCAGTCAAAATTTGCTTGAAAGCAGAGAAAACCTTCATGTGTATATCCTGTTTTTGCATGTACATTGCATGTCCTGAATTGGCATTTTTAAAAACAGAAAAGAAAAGAAAGAAAGCACATTCTCTTGGGTGTAGTTGCTGAATCTGAAGAAGTTTATGCATCCTGCTCTTATTTTGGAAATAACCGAAACAAGCAGAAACAAAAATGAAAAAATCTGGGCTTGAACAAATGCATGAAATGGTAACAAAATAATAAATTACTGGTTATCAAGTTAATGTGTCTTCATTGTACTACAAGGGTCAATAGGCCTGAGGCAGTCATCTAAGATACTTCAGTTACCAAATAGCCTTCGTAGTGTTAGCAGCATGGATGCACAGAAATTCACCTGGTCAGCCACCACAACATCTGCAGCCCTTCAGATACTTAGCATCCCTACAGTTGTTCTCAACTAGGGATGGGGGTTGCAGATTAAGATTAATCTAACTGCCCAGAATGGCAGTTTTGCACATGCACAGCCCTTTCCCAAAATGACAGTGGCAGTTTCCCGACTTCAATGCGATCCAAATGCAAATCTATAATGAATATGAAAGTTACAGATCAAACTCCGAAATGGATCCAAATCAGTTATTCAATCTGGATTCCCATCCCTATTCTTAACCTTTTTAAGCTATGCCCCCTCCTTTTCTTTGTGGCAGTTGAAGCCCCCTTCTCCTCCCCCCATCCTTACACCTACCACTTCCCCCCTTGCTATACTACTGGAGGGCAGGAGAATTGAAAAGAAGCAAATCTGGCAAACTAGCTCAGTCAGTCAGAGCAGAGCTAGACATTTGCCAGATATGCTCTCTCTCACCCCCTGGAATGACTTTCATATTCCCCATGGAGATGTATTCCTGCAATTTGAGAACCACTAGCATAGAGGGGCTATTACCGAAGTCTTCAGGTGTAATCATTTGCTGCACATCTCATCCCTCCACTTCAAAAGCCGCCCCGAGTTGTTCGCAGGAGGGACGGGGTAAAAATTTATAAAATAAATAAATAAAAGTGGCTGAGTTTACACCACAGATAACATGGTAGCTCAAAACCAAACAGTTTTCCAGGAGCTAAGAGATAAAGTTGCCTAACAAAAGGGCAGCTCATCTCCATCCATCCTGTCAAAGCATGGCATAGTCCGCGTCAGCATCAAGATAGCCCAAAACTGTTTAGAATCACTGAAGTCACCATGAGGCCAAATAGCTTCTCTAATATCCAACTCCTTAACATAAGGCACCATATCTTAGCAATGATTCCTTGAAGACAACCTTGCCCTATTCCCCCAACTCCAACTTCCTCTGCTGCCACTTTTCAAAGTCATATGGGAGGTGCCTCCCCCTTTGACTCTCCTCCAGAAAATAAAATGAGGCATCAGTACAGATCATCAGTTAATAACACAGCGTCAATAATCACAAAGCGTAAATAATCACAAAGTTAGTAATTGATGTTGGTGGTCTCTTAGCACTACTAGGTAGGTCAAACCTTGAGAAATTGTGACTTCGAGAGGCATTTTTGAGTTGTAGTGGGAAAACAGGTTTGGTTTTTTTAATGTGATTTGGGTGTGCTGAGTCTGAATCCATTGTATGCAGGCTGTATTTCAGTCCCTTCACCCTGAAAAGCCTCACACACAAAATGATGGCATGTTTTCACTGGGTAATTTCAGACATGACGGGCCTTTCGGCCCGCCACGCTGAACCCTGGACCAGGATCCGTCTTGGATCCCGGTTCGTGATCAGACCAGCTGTCCTTTAGATTACCAGTTTGATCATGGAGGGAAATCGGGGAGGGGCTGCACGGCACGATGTGTGGCTGCACAGCCCCGCCCCCCTGCGCTCCTCCAGATGCCTGCCCTCGGGAAGACAGGCAGGCGCAGTGGCCAATCAGGGTGCTGCACCCAATCTCGTATCGCGGTCGGAACCACGGTCCGGAACGGGGCAAGGTAACAGACGTTACCTTTGCCCCATTCCTGATCGTGGTTAGCCTTGAACATCTGGCGGGGCTCAAACATACGTTCACACTATCACAGCCACCACCCTGAATCCACTGTGATTCAGGGTGGTGGACTATGATCCCGTAACGTTTGAAATTACCCACTGAGAATGAAAGACCAAAGTCAACCACCCAGGTGCACAAGGGGGGGTTACACACAAATTAGTTATTTGACCAGGTCCTGCCTTCAACTTAAGTAGGTGCCAAATCCTCATTTGCAACAGAAGACATCACCGCCCATAAACCAGGGACCCGAGCTGACCGCATTGCTGCAATTTGCAGTGATTTTGCAGAATCAGCTCATTCTCGCAGTGCCAGGCTGAAATTGCAGTGAAACTGCAGTGGGAGATGTCTACAGGATCTTTCAATCCTGTCTCAGGCATAAACGTGTCGCCTGACCCCGAACTAAAACTGCTGCAGCAGCCTCCGTCTGTCAGGGAGGTGTGACCACGCCCCCTGAGGGTGAATAAGCCCCTGGGAGATGAATTGTGGGTGTGGGGTCTTAGGGCCCTATGTTTTGGTGATGGAGGTCTGGGGCTTTAACATGAGGTGGGAGTTCTGGGGTGCTGAAATTCCAGAGGATTTGAGTGGTGTTTGATTAACAAAGTTGTGATTCTGTATCAAACCCGTTGAAAAAGCATGCTGGTAAGCAAATTTGCATGTATAAATTGTTGCATAATTATGCAGATAAAGTTGATTGTGCAAGTGTTAATACTCGCGGTGAATTTGCAGGATTTGGCTTCACTGGTTGCAGAATTTTTAAAAAATTTGCGCAACGAACCCAGGCCCCTGCGCATAACCTATTCTCACTTGCACAGGCATGGGCACTCTAGAGCCCAGCACTCCAGAGCAAGCACTTAAGTGTGACCTAACCACTCATAGGTTTGCCTCCAGGTAAAGAGGTGCATTGTGCACTCCCATATTACAGGCAGCAGCCGGATGACAATGGTTATGCTGCACAATGACACCTCTCACTGTGAATGAGAATTTGGTGCCCATCTTAGTCTAAGAAGGCATTTCAGCACAACCTTTCTGTACACCCAGATGGAGGAGGACTGTGCCCTATATTTTTATATAACTACTTGGAACGGTCATATTAGCAACATGTATGAAGATGTGAACATTCCAGAACTGCAGACAAGACAAAAAAAACTGTACTCTGCACCTGTTCAGAACATTATGCTTGGCAAACACACATCTTGTATTCCCAAGACAAAATTTTAAGAATTACTACAATTTATTGTTCGAGGTTGAAGTTAAAAGCTCAAATTAAGTCAAAAACAGTCTTTGTGAGTTGCAAACCTAAAGAATTCCCCAAGTTAAGAAGCCCCAGACGGTGCAGACGTTCTAGTCAGATTTATATGGCACTTACCGGTGATCCATCATTTCAGCCAACAAGAATTCATTTTCACCCGTTCCATTAACTGGAGGAAATATTAGGTGTAACTGCAGAATTGTGTCTGCTTTTAAATTTTAAAAGCTACAGCTTAAAAGGTACATGGTTTATATCAGAGCTGAAGTGAGAATTTTTTTCTTGCAAAAATCGCGCAAGAATCGAAAACCGTTACCAAGATCGTGGGACAATCGCAATAATGGTTTGAGATCTTGGTCAAAAATTTCCCAGTATAACGTTTACTGTTACCATTTACCATATACCACGTTCTTTCCCGTGATATGAATGCACAAAATGGCCACCACAGCTTTTCTATACACATACAGCCCTCTTCCAAGATAGTTTCACTGCGATTTTGGAAAAGGGCAGCCATTTTGTCATGTATATCACAGGGAAGAACGCAGTACACAATGGAAATTGTAAATGCGTATCAAGAAAAATTCTCAACCAAGAAAGTGTCAAACACTCAGATTTTCTTGATTGTCAATTTTCACAGAAAAGACTAAAGAACCGTGACTCTCGGCGAGAAGGGGGGGGAGGAGGAGACGAGATCATGTCTCAGCCCTAGCTTATACCAATACAGGCCTAGCTCTATTACCAATACAGGCCTAGCTCTTTTACCAATAGAGTAGGTAAGTTTTGTTTTGTTAGCTTTGCACTATCACACATAATACATAAAAATTACAAGAACTGATTGTTTAGCTTCATTTATCAACATACAAGATAGAGTCCTGGAATAAACCTGGAGCATGAGACGTGGATACCCAAATTATTATTAACAACAAACATTTATATAGCACCAGCAGTATACCTGGCACTTTACAAAGTAATAAAATAGACATGGTCCCTGCCCCTAGGGCTTACAATCTGAGAGACAGGAGCTGGGGGAGAGACATAGGAAGAGGAACAGAGGGAGAGACAAGGAGTCTAACATTCATAAAGATGCTAGGTCTCAGGTGCACGTACTTGGCTTGGTTATGATGAGAATGACAGCAGGCAGGTTCATGTGGCAAGGATAGGGGTAAACAGACCGTAGGTATAGGAATAGTGGCTCAGCAGGATAAAGAGTCAGACAGAGCAGAGCGAAAGAGGTGAGTTTTAAGGAGAGATTTTAAGGTATGAAGGGAGGGGGCAAGGCGGATGTGGACAGGGAGGGAGTTCCAAGCATGGGGGGCAGCAAGTGAGAAGGGACGAAGGTGCTTAGGGGAGCAGGGAAGGCGTGGAAGGCTGAGAGAAGGGGCAGAGGAGGAGCGAAGTGCACGGGCTGGAGTACGGAGGGCAATAAGTGCAGAGAGGTAGGGGGGAGCGAGGTTGTGAAGAGCTTTATAGGTGAAGACTAGGAGCTTGTGCAGGATTCATTCAGGAAGGGGAAGCCAGTGAAGCGAAGAGAGGAGGGGCTGCACATGGTCGAAGCAACGTGGATGACCCTGGCAGGAGAGTTTTGGACGGAGATGAGGGGCGAAAGGTGAGACCGGCGAAGGCCAGAAAGAAGGAGGTTACAGTAATCGAGGTGAGAGATGACCAGAGCATGAATTTTTCAGTCTACAAACAGCATATCTGTGAACAATGGAGAGTAACACAATTCCTTGAAGTCCCTCCCTAAACTTGCTTGTTTTATGGCAATTATTTTCTTCTCTCTAGCCAAAGACTAGAAGCTTATTCAGCAGGTGGCTCGAGTAAATTTTAGTAACTGCATTCATCAAGGAAATAGGACAACATGGGCTTGGATCATCCACATTTTGTTCTCAAAAAGGTAGGAGTAATAATGCTTAGTCCTCAATCCCTGGGAAGCTGCCTGAAGAGTCATAGTATGTAAAAAGCCTCACTAGCCATGGGACCCACCATTCTGGATCCATACAAAAGACTTCTACAAATAAGCATGGAATTATGGGAGGATATGGGGGATGTGACCCCCGCAAATTTCTTTCCCCTACAGTTCTAGAGACGGGGGCTGGAGCTTATGCAGGTCAATTTTTGTGCCCCAAATTTTTACCCAAGGTTACACCTATGCAAATAAGTATTTGCTGAAAACTACTATCTTTTCTTTCCTTTTGCATGGGTTCAATAAGGATAACCCATTTTTATTAGAAGGTGAGCATCCATAGCTCCTAATGACTACAACAGCTTCACTCAGCTGGTGGTGGTGCTTTCTTCTAGTTTAAAGCAAGTCACTTGACAGTCATGGTGCACATCTTTCACCAGAACAAGACATACTGCATTCATGCACTTAACAGGGAAATGAGGTAGATTCTCTCAAGGGCCTACACCACCACTAGTAGCCTTAAGGGCAGGAGACAAGTTAAAATAAAATAAATAAATAAATAAGTAGTACTTACAAGGGGGAAAAAAGTCAACTTAGAGATAAAGCTATCAGACAAAGCTACACAATGTGTATTGGTGTGAACACATACTGGCAGAACTATCCTGAAAGCAGCAGACAGAACTGGCCAGGAACCGGAGGCAGGAGAATTTGGGATGCCACAGTGAGAATTAGAAGTCCCTCTTCATCCCTGGGGGAATACCAAGGCACAAGTGGGCCACCAAGAAAACATACTTCCACTGTAGCACAAGGCACTAAGTGGTGTAACTGCAGGGGAATAACTAGTTTTGTGGACATTTGCAGTTTACCTTTAGCAATGATTCTAATACTGCCAATGTCAGTGACAGTAAGAAGGGCCTGCAAAATCTACCACAGACTTACTAGTCAAACTGGAAAAGTGGAAATACCCAGGTATAGATCAACGTAGATAAGGTATTGCAAATGAACAACATGTTATCAGTTCACTCCATCTTCTATAACAGAACCTGGCTATGGTTTTCAAGCTTTAATAATGTTGATAAGACACTGCAGACTACAAAAAGTAAAAGCTGCCACGTTAAGTCTGAAAATTATTCCATAAAGGACAGTCTGATGTTATGAGTTCTGCACAAAAAGGGATATTGGGGTGGGGGGTTGTTCTTGTACAATAGCAGAATGATTGAAATACTAAAAAGACTTCTGAGCAATTCCTCAATGAAATGTGACAGCTACCACAAATTCAAGGTGGTGTAGAATCCGATGGCTGTTTTTAACAAGAGCATTTTCCTACTATATACTTGGAGCTCTCTCTAAAATTAATAGAGCTATCTGCATGTGCTGAAGGACAGAAGTTGGGATGTAATGTTTTAAAAGCTTGACAATATTGGTGTGAATACTTCTGTATCTGACTGAGACAGCAGAGGAAAGAATAAGCAGAAACATCTAGAACCTGATAATGTGGTCATAAAGATTGCAAAATTACAAAATAACCATGTTAAATACCCAAGACTCTACCTTAAGTATGCAAATACCAGAGTCTGATTTTCAGAAAGGCCAAAAAAAACAGCAGCTCCCACTGAAAAAAGATAGAGCTACTTCTTTAAATTCAGATTTAGAATATTTAAAGTTAGACACCCATTCCTGAAGATCTTCGGTATACAATTCCTCCTCTAGCCAACACTGTTCTGAATCGGAAAGCATCAAGTAGCATTGGTGTTTTAGCACCTTTGATCTTTTAAGCTGTTCAAAATATTTCATACTTCATTACAAAGTAAAGACCCATAAGTAACTATAACATTTTAGTTTATTGCTAATTCAGCTACAAGACTCTTTTAAAAACTTGCATTTAAAAACCAATCTCAAATGCAGGCAATGAAAAATCAGTCCTAGAGCTTTCCTTCTTAACTCTTACGCACCCGAGAACACGTTAACAAGGCCGACTCAATTCTTCAGCAACAGGAACAAAAAAAGCATTATTTAGGGAATACAAACTCTAACAGCATCCGACTATTGAATGGCTAGTTTAAATGCTGGAAAGGAGTTCTATGCTGATAAATCCACTTCAACAGTCATCTAATAACTATATTAAAGGCTTGGTGGTTTAATGGTCCTCAAGCTCAGTACATTCATTCTGACCACTCCAGCAGTAAGGCCAACAAATCTCAGATAGTTAATCAAATCAAGAGAATGAGGTGAACACTTAAGTATTTGTCTAGCCACTAACACACAGTATAATGGAAAGTGTCTCAGAATTTTGTGCAAGCCAATCTCCCTTCTTTCTGACTCACCTATTGGTTGTGAACCACCCATCCCCAAGTTAGATATAACATGGCCACAAGAGCTTGCAACACAATCAGCTATTCAAAAGCACTGTTCAGAGCTACTTTCGGCTTCTCTTTTTAATTGCCTAGATGTAAAATTGACGGTGTCGCTTTAAGCAGCTTCCAAACTTTTCCAGACTCCCATGAGTTTGTTATGAACCTCTGCACACCACTTTTCCACCATGCAAATTCCACACATCTTATCCTACACATAAGGTTTGGACTCTAAAATGTCTGCAGCTTTACCAGACTCCAGCTTGAAACCTCTCATTTAATAGTCAGGCTGTGCCAAAGAAAAAACAACTGTTTTTTTTCTCTGTTGTCAGTTTTCTGTTACTGTCAGCTTCAAAAGGTACTATTCCTCCTTGTAAACCACTTCCTGGCTCATGCTAAGGGAGAACTCTGAACCCCTGCTCTGGGCCACGTGGTTTATTTTCTAAGCCGACCAGTCACTCATTGTCAGAGCGCCGCTGCTGCCAAAGTGCCAGCCAGAGTGCACAAGTGCAGAGGGCACAACCATCCAAACTCAGCCAGCAGCAACAAGTAGCAAGAGCAGAACTGCTTGCTGGGGTGGGGGATCAAGGGAGAGCAAGACACAGACACCTCTGCAATCCGTCCATGACTCCCTGACCTGCAAATTCCCCAGCAGGAGCCTCCTGCTTCAGACTGGGGGCGTCTGACATGCAGGTAGCAAGCGTTCCCCGGCAGGTGCTTCCTCCATACCCTGCTCCAACGAGCAGAGGGCAGGCAGCGAAGCACCCCAGAGAACGTGGCTTGCTCGCCGCACACGTGTCTGTCTCTGGAGCAGGGTAGGGACAGAAGCGGTCCCGGCTCGCTCACCTGACTGACTCACAGCGCTAGGCTCAGAGTTGGCGGCGCCTCCGCCAGGCCAGCCGCCTTCCTCCAGCCCCCCCATGGTACCTGCACCCGTCCCTTCCCTATAACGGGGCTCAAGGAGGAGTCATCGCGAATGCACTTACAGCCATAGCGCGGTCGCAGCCTGGGCGAGGAGGGATCCTCATAATGCATCCTGGTGGAGCCTGCTCCGGTTGCGCCTGGAGATGAGGGGCGCCTGGCCGCAGTCCTGCTCCACACACAGACTGGGGCGAGGGGGTGCCTGGTGCTACGCCTCCACACTCTCGGAGGGAGTGCACCCCACACCGGACTCGGAGCAAGTCGGGTGCTTGTTCTGTCCTGCTGTCCGGTCCCCTCCGTCCTGCTGCTGCCTCTACACAAACTTAACCAACTGCGCTCGCTGCTGCTCCTGCTGCTCCTTGCAACTTCAGCCCTTCCCACTCCCTTATCCTCGCTCTCGCTCTCCCTCCCCTCGCTGGTTTGCTCTGGGGCGGTCCCTTCCCTTCACCTGGCTGCGCGCGCGCCCCCCCGCCGCCGGCTCCTGTTGCTCCGGGCGCTTACTCAGCTCGAGTGAACTCTCCTTCTCTGCCCTGCCCTGCCCTACCCCCACCGCGTTTCCTTTCCCTCCAGACCTTACCAACCCCGTTATGCTCCCGGAGGCGGGGGAGGCTCCGCCACACAGCGACGCCTGCCGACTGAAGCCGGGCGCTGCAGTCCAGTCTGAGGCCCCGGATCCTCCCTCCCTCCCTCGTGCGCGCACACACACACGCCTCAGTTGGGGTCCAGAGAGGCGGCAGGATCCAGCCAAGCCCATTCCCAGTAGCAAGCGGCCGGCACGCATACACGAGCTGCTGGCCGGGTGGGGTGGTGACAATCATGTGGCTTGTGTAGTTTCCAACACGGAGGAAAAGCACGGGAGGAAACAATAGAGCAAACGCTCAGCCTAGTTCTGTCTCAGGTTGTTGCTCAGCTACAGGGAGACGAACAAGGGGCTTCCCCCCCCCCTACTGCTGCTTCTTGGTCACCCTTCCCTTCATAGTCCTTGTTTCTCATGTGAGCTCCTCTTACCAATACCTACCAGAAGATAGTGTTGTGGTTAACAGCTGGCAGCTGAAACTAGCAGCCATGCTGTACTTTTGTGATATAAAGAGGAAGAAAGTGATTGCTTCTTTGTAAATATTGGACACCAAGTCTTCCGAGTTAATGTGGTCGGCAAAAATGATCAAAATGAAATGATAACTCTTGATTTGACTTAACCTGCTTATGCTATGCAAATAACCAGAGGTTTGATCCTGTGCCCACTGAAGTCAATGGCAAAGCTTCTGGAACTTTTCATGAGGCAAGATTTATTTATATTTATTTATTTATAAAGTCATTTGCTACTCTGTCCCTCCTCCAAGCAGCTTGGGGCGGCTTACAACGTTCAAACACATAAAATCAGTAAAAACAATACAATAAAAAGAGAGGGTAGAGCCCCCCTCCCAGCCCACCCTACACCCCAGCTCCCTTGTCAAAAACCAAGCCAACAGCCACGTTTTACACATACGATGGAAGGAGTTCCACAGCCGAGGTGTGGCCACTGAGAATGCCCTCTCCATAGCGGCCCCCCAGGCCACACGGGGGACCTCAAGAAGGGTGCTCCCAGTGGACTGCACAGACCACTCCAAAGCGCAGAGAGTGAGGCAGTCCCGCAGGTAAGTCGGGCCAAGGCCATATAGGGCTTTATAGGTCAAAACCAAGACCTTGAATCGTGCCTGGAAGACAATAGGCAGTCAGTGCAGAGCCCGGAGCACAGGTATAATGTGCTCACGGCGACCTGTTACCATAAGGAGATGGACCGCTGCATTCTACACTAACTGCAGTCGCTGGACCATCACCATAGGTAGCCCCACGTACAGTGTGCTGCAATAGTCCAATCTCGAGGTAATGAAAGCATGGATGATGGTGGCCAGGTCACTATCTGAAACATATGGCTGAAGTCGTCGCACCAGATGCAACTGGCGAATCACATTCCTCATCACAGCACACACCTGGAAATCCAGGTGAAGCTGCGAATCAAGGAGCACGCCCACACTACAGACCTGGGGATACCAGCGGAGGGCGGATCCCATCAATGATGGGAGTGGACACATCCACTGCCCTCCCCACCACCATCACCTCCGTCTTGTTGGGATTCAACTTCAGTCGGCTCACCCTCTTCCAATCCCCAACAGCTGCCAAACATCAGGTAAGCACCAAGATGGCCGGGTCTGGGTCAGATGAAAATGAGAGGTAGAGTTGGGTGTCATCAGCATACGTGTATGAAGCCACTGAGTGAGTGCGGTGTCATCAGCATACTGATGACACCACACTCACTGAGTGGCTTCAGATACACGTTGAACAAGAGCGAGGACAGACTAGAACCTTGCAGGATACCACACATGAGGTTCTGTGGAGATGAAGAACAATCTCCAAGCACCACACTCTGAGTCCTCCCAGCTAGGAAACAGTGGAACCAGTCAAGGACGATCCTGCCCACTCCAGCTCGATCCCGCAAGCAAGTCACCAGCATCTCATGGCCAATGACATCAAAAGCAGCTGACAGATCTAACAAAATTAGCACAGTCAATCGACCCTAATCTAAATCACAGTGAAGGTCGTTGACCAAGACAACAAGCGCAGTCTCTGTGCCACAGCCCGGACAATCCACGCTGGTATTTAAATGTGGTAGCCAAACGTGTTATGAGATAATTTATTTTTGCCTATATGGACAGCCAAGTCAGAGACTACAGAACAGGTCACGTGGTTGCCATTTTTCATAGTTTGGCCCTGAGACTCCCATTTTGGCCAATGGGAGTCTCAGATCAAACCATAAGAGCTGGTAACAAGTGCTGAAGCGAGAACCCATGAGATTCTTGCCGCACCATGCAAGATCTTGCTGAGATTTTCTAAAATCACGTGAAATTCTTGAAAATCACAAAAATGCACTTTGCAGATGCGCAAAATTGCCACTGCGGCAATTTCTGCACATGCACAGCCCCTGGTGGCCATTTTGCACATGCACAGAGTGTTTTTTGAAATTCTCATCTTTAAAACACTGCACATGCGCAAAATGGCTGTCGGTCACGCATGCGCGGAAATGGCAGCAGCAGCAGCAGCCATTTGCACATGTGCAGTGTCGGGTTTTGGCTGTGAGAATTTCACACGAGAACAGGTCGAGAATCGACTGATTCTTGACCTGTTCTCGCAAATCTCTGTGAGAAACCAATTCTCGTCGAGATTTAGCGACAACATGAGGGCAAGTTTCAGCCCTAGTGGCAACCCTAAATAGGTCCCTCAAATGGTTATAACATTTTTTCTGTCTGTATAGGTAATAAATAATAGCCAGGTTATGTTATGGTTTGGCCATCCTGTTTCAGAGCCCTAGTCCCATGCCAGATTAACAAACAGGCAAACTAGAAATGTGACCAGAGCCCCAAAGTAATCTGGTAGCAGGACAGTGTTCATACTGGGCGTTTTTAAATGAGATGCTACCATGCATGACCACCTAGAAACCACTCCTCCAACTGCCCGTCTGAAGGTGGAAGAGGGGAATGTGTGCTCCCATGACCCATACAGCACCCACTCATGGGTACACAAGCACAGAACACTCCGAGAAACCCGGAATGCACACGGTGCAGGGCAAGCCAAAAGGCAACCGGCAGCCACGCACCCATGCCCATATGAACTGGAGTGGCCAGCCACATCAGCAGACCGGTCTGCTGCTCATAGGTGCTGTGGGCGAGGGACACAGCCTTTGCAGGTTACAGGAACTGACTGTAGACATTGGAGAGCCCTGGACATGTCAATTTCAAAGGCCAGCCCGGCACGCTTCCCCCTTGGTCCATGGCAGGGGAAGCGCTAGTCGGCTGCTGTGGTAACCTTGCTGGGAGCCACCTGTTACAATCCCTCCCTACGCAATTCACCAGAGTGGCTGCTCCACAGCTGTGCCACTCAGCAGCCACGGACCACCATTCCCCAGCCTTGCTTGTTTAAAAACACCCACTGAGCCCCCTTCTACCCCCTCCCACAGTATTCTGAAGGACTGCCCCATGAGCACAAACAAAGTGGGCTGGGACTACAATGTCCATCAGTACCTGCTCAGCAGACTATACAGACCCACACTCTGACTGGGTTCATAGGTGAGGAACTGGCAGGATGCAAACACTATGAGCAGTGCAGAAGAGTCTGCTACTGGGTAAGCCCAAGGTTGAGGTTCACTTTTGGGCATCAGCCCCTCCCCTGCAGAAACCAGTCTAGTCTCTCCCCTCACCCCCATGGCTTTCCCCTTAGTAATCTACTGCCCTGGCCCCTACAGCCTTCCCTCACACATCCTCTTCACCAGAAAACCACTGAGCCACCAGAATTTCCCCCTCCTACTAGCTCCCTTCTCAAAAACATACCAAGTGTAGGTTTGCCTAGAGCCCAATGAACGGTTAAAATTGCTCTGACTGCAACAAAATTAGCACAGAAGCTTAATCTGATCTTCCCTGCCACATGTGGGGAAACTGGCCCAGCCACCTCCACCACAGAATGAAGCCTGCCCAAATGGTACATCTCTAGCTTCTCCCAAAACAGGATTGGAAGCCATGCACCAGGGGAGCACTTTACAGGCAGCAGCTTTAATGGGGATACAGAATATAGAAACCAGTACAGGGGGGGTCTACAGAGTGAGCAGCGTTGTGCAAGAAAGGGAGTCCAAGGGGGAGTCTTGTAGAGACAGAAAGCTGCAAAATAATGGCCATAATTGTGCTGGGGGAGAGCCCTGGTCAGAGGAGAACTGAGTGAGGGAGCTTTGTACAGAAGAAGAGCTGCAGGATGGGCAGCATTATGCCACGTGGAGAGTTCTGTACATGGGCACAGCAGAGTCAGGGAGCCCTGTACAAGGCATGAACTAGCCAGGGGGTCCTGTATAGGGGGAGGTCCTAGAAAGCAGAATGGCCAGTGTTGCACAAGGAAAAGAGCTCTAACAGTGGGGAGTAGAATGGAAGACTCCTGTACAAGCCATGAGCTAGAGAGATCATAGAGAGCAGTTTTTGGAAGTTTTCAATGCTTAAACCAAACCAAAGTTGTTGTATTCTTAGTAAAGCAGGGAGCTACCAGTAAAAATCCAGCTTCACCTTGCTCCTAAACGTAAGGGAGCAGCTCTTCCACCTTGGCCTCTCCTAAGCCCTGCTCCCATAGTGGTTATGCTGCGGAGCATTCTACTGTGCCAGCTGGACAAATTTTCTCCATTGCATTGTATTTAACAAAAAACTTGGATATTCCATAATCAAAAAACCTCTGGTTTACAAGAAGAGTTAAGGTTCTTGCAAATTCGATCATGCACTAAAAACATGGAAATTGCAAACTAAGGCTCATGCCTTAACTTCCGTACCATGTGAGCAGTAAAGACATTTTACAGTCTCACATATTGTGCTCACTTACAACTTAGGCTCCATGCACCCATGCTTTGCCTTCATCTTTCAGCCCCAATCCTCTTCCTCTTTGCAGTTTGGGAGCAACACTGAAGCTGAAGACAGAAGGGCGTGAGCTGGCCCCTCACCCCCTCCTTTCCCTCTATCCTTTCATTTCAGTTGGGGAGAATGGGACAGCTGAGTAATGGCTCACAACCGTCCCTTTTATTCACTAGTTTCCACTGCCCTCCCAGAGCACGGTGAAGCTGAGTAGAGTCATATACAAACATTTAATTAAAACTAAGTTGTGTATGCATTTAAATTAATAAAATGGAATGGCCATTGGAAAGAATGGAGGCAACAGCAGTGCCAAATTTCTAAATAAATACTATTGTCATTCCAACATCCAATTAAATTATTGTGAAATATACAACACAGTTGCATATTTGGGAGTACATAGGGAAGGCAAGAGGGTGTGAAATGATGAGGAAGGCACCAGATGCAGTAAGTAGAATGGTTAGAATGACAGGGAAAAATACAAAGTGTGTGCAGGATTAAGTAAGTGGGTGGGATGACAGGAGGAATTAGAAATACTTAAATAATAAGGTTCTGAGTGAAATAACTGATTCTGAAGACTGATGGGATATCTGAGGAAGCAGTCCTATCATTTTACTCACTTACCATAGCTGACTCCCTATCCTTTGACTCCCAATAGCCTCCCCCTCCCTGTTATTCCATTTCCTCTCCTGTGGTTTTTGTTTGTTTTTTTGTCATTCCACACACACATACTTCAATTCCATAAGACACATGCAGACAAACATTGTATTTCCCAGGACTTTTGAGTTCTCTGTGAGGGGTATGGGGGCTACAGGGTTAGAGGGGTGACTTGGATCCAGGACTCCTGAGTTGTCTGTTACAAGGCTGAGAGCAGGGGAGAGGAGAACAGGCTTGAAATGAGGACTATTGAGTTGCCTGTGAAGGGAGTGCAGCCTACTGGATTAGAGTGGGGTGGAGAGGCTGGAAGCCAGGAGTCCTGAGTTCTCTGTTACAGGGCTGGGACCAAGTAGATTAGAGGGGGAGAAGGGGTGGGAGCCAGAACTTCTAAGTTCTCTCTTTCTTAAAGAGGAAACGTGGGGGTGAGGGACCAGCTCACGCCCTCCTGTCCCCAGCTTCAGTGTTGCCCCCAACCTGCAAAGAGGAAGAGGATTGGGGCTGAAAGATGAAAACAAAGCATGGGCGCATGGAGCATAAGTTGTAAGTGAGCACAATATGCGAGACTGTACAAAATCTTTACTACTAACATGGTGCGGAAGTTAAGGTATGAGCCTTAGCTTGCAATTTTCTATGCTTTTTAGTGCATGATTGAATTTACAAGAGCCTTAACTCTTCTTGTAAACTGGAGGGTTTTTTTATTATGGAATATACATGTATAATGTCCTTATATGTGTCAAGGGCAGGAGAGGGGCAGTGGGATGAATTCTATATGTGGTGGACTTGGAACTAGGGGCAGTTCTGAAAGGTGCAGCATCAGAACACCACATGATCAGCTACAGGCCTTGTGAGAATCAGGGACTTACCAGGTGAGGTCTTGTACATCTCTACTAGAGGTGCAACTGGGCACCCACATGCCCAACTTGACCCACCAACGGGCTACCCACATGATCCCAGACTAACTCACCTGGCTTCTGCTGCTCCTCCCAGCTGTTGCTCAGCTGAGTCAGATTCTTCGCACTCAGCTTTTCTGAACTGGAGGGGGAGCAAGGAGCTGGAGGCTTCTCCCAGTACGCCAAGCCCTGGCTTTGGGCCAGGCAGCACACCACAGTCCCCATAGCGGGAGTGTGTGCTATACTTTCAGTCCGCAAATGTGCTACCCACTGGAGCCCTAATCTCTATCAATTTTAAGGTGAAACTGCGGATTAGGCAGCATATATACAGATAGACCAGCACCCTGTATCTTTGGTTCTGAGACCATGGTCCTTGCAGGAATATCTTTCTTTGCATGTCCCACAAGAAAGCTTTTCTGAACTGTCCTTCAGTTCAGTCTGAATTGAGCTGCCTTAGCATCTGGATGGATCTTGCTTGCAGAACTCCCTTCCTGGAGATACATCCAGTCAGAAGTTTATTGGGACTGTTTCCAGGACTCAGCTCAAGTCATTCCTGCCTGGTTCAATGTGGTCTACACCATTTAAATCCACACTGTTTCCATTCACCCTTCTGCAAAGTATGGTTGGAGATTGGTGATGCTGATGACTGTGACAGGAAGCAGAGTGCACCCAGATGTCTTTTTGCTGATGGGTGCTTATTAAATTATGTAACCAAATAAATGCAAACGTTTGAGCACTTAAAAACAAACACAAATCCTAATGAAAACTAAACCACACTTGTAAGCAAAAAAGCCAGGATACTTCTTTCCCCAACTCATTCTCTCTGCTGTTGTTGTTAAGGGAGAGATGTAGGCTTTGTTTATTATTCCATGGGCAGTTGTTTTTTTTCTTGGCTGCTTGGGAGTACAAAGTGGCCCTGAGGAATGTGTGGCCTCTCCACCTGTCTGCATTGGAGTAGGCCTTGGTGAGAAAACTGCTTGTTTATTTAATTTACAGTGTGATTCTCCAGACAGACAATGCTGGTACTAGCAGTTAGCACAAGCATGAGTTCCAGGCACATCAGCAGGCCTCGCACACATGCCAAGCGGGAGCACTAGTGCTACTGCCCAGAGGATCACACCGAGAGTGTGTCTGACTGACTTGTTGTATCTACTTGGTTTTTCTCCTTATGAAGGGAATGTAAATGGGGGTGGGGAAAGAAAACATGAATGTGCTTTCACTAATAACACAGCAGTTCCATTGACCTACTTAGGGCCTATGGACTCCCCTCTATTGTGGTAAGCAGAAGGCAGCACTAACTGGTAAAACTGGGTTGCGGACACAGAAAGAGGAGAGGTTTGGGCAGGAAGGCGGGGGCAGGAATAAACTAGCAGCTAAGGATGATGTTCTGCAGAACATCAGGCCAGGAAAGCTACACATTCCATCGTGTGTTCTCTTCTGAGTCCAGCTTATAGCCAAGCAGGAGTTTAGGCTGCCACAAGCAATATTAATTCCAGCTTACACATCTTTCTGGCACAGGGGACAAGATAAAAGCAAAGACAGCACAGCTTTCAGAGACACAAGGGCCTAGCATCTGATTTTCCATGAGTCCATAGTTTCCAGTTTCACAGAGTATATTCTACTCTATATATTATTCTCTAGACAGTGCCAAGAAAGTGGTGTGGCTGACATGTTGCTACCAAACCAAATGCCAGAGATGGCGACAAAGCAGTTCAGATGATACCTTTTATTGAACCAACTTCTGTTGGTTAGAGTATGCAAGCTTTCAAGCCACACAGGGCCCTCCACACGCATGTAAAAAGTCAGAATTATAGACTGAGCAAAACACAGGACAGGTATATATTAAACATCAGCTGCGAGGGAGCTGTTAGAAAAAAAATGAACATTTAAAACATTTAAATACAATGATGAGAACCCAATAACCAAATGATAAACAGAATAAATGAAGGCTAGGATGTATTTATTATTATTATTATTATTATTATTAATATATATAGCACCAGCAGTGTACCTGACACTAGGGGTGGGACCCCGGGCCCAATACCGGCTACCGGATTTACCGGTTACCGGTTTCCCGAAAACCGGATTCCCGGTTTAAATCCGGTATACCGGTACCGGATTTATTGCATTGGTTTCAATGGGGCGCTGTGTCCCCATTGAAACCAATGAAATAAATTAAAATAAATT
>QEPC01000694.1:390107-401594 GCA_003113815.1 Sphenodon punctatus
CCCCCCACCGGAGGAGCCAGCACCCCCTCACCCTTCCCACCACTATCACCTCCGTCTTATCGGGATTAACTTTCAGTCTGCTCTGCCGCATCCAATCCGCCATGGCCTCCAAGCATTGGGAAAGTATCAAGACAGCAGGACCTGGGTCAGTTGAAAACAAGAGGTACAGCTGAGTATCATCAGCATATTGATGACAACGCACCCTGAACCCTCTCACGATCTCCCCCAGGGGCTGCATATATACATTAAATAATAACAGAGACAGACTCGAACCCTGCGGAACATGGTTATAGAGTCATGTACGGAATCATCTTATTCACTTGCATGTAAATGATAAGTATTGTGTAATAGTTTAAACCCCTAACCCCAGTTCTGTGCTGTCATGGAATAAGGACCTGGAAATACAAGCTTGCTCTGTCTTTCTGTTAGTGAGTGATAACGGAAAATAATTACAAATAAATACCAGGCAATGTGTCTGTTTTTATTTTCCCCATCTAAAACTGCCAGTGTTTTCAAGCGTATAAAACAGAAAGGTGAGATTGTCTAGTGAGAAGTGTTTTCAATGACGCATGAGAAGGACTGTTTTTTTCAGGAGAAAATTATGACATTGACATATCTCTGGACAGACTAAGGGCAGATTTAAAAAAAAAAAAAATCATTAAAAGGAAATTGATTATTTGCTATAATTATTTATTTATTTTTTCAAACTACACAGCATACCCATCTCAGTGCCTTACACATGTGCAGACCTATCTGCCCATCTGAAGCCCTACTTTCTTCAACAGAGCTCCATTTGTACCAAACACAGTGGCAGGATGGAAGCTGCTTCAGATCAGACACTGTTTACTAAAAATATTATTTGTTGCTTCAGTTACAGAAGCATAATAGGGCCTTGTCAAGACAAAGCGTCACTGAGTTCAGTGGAATTTTGGCCTGAGCACAGAGTGCAGGGTGGAGGTGGGTGGCATGTGGAAGGAATCCACAACAACACTGAGCGCAGTGTGACAGTAATGCAGATCCCCAGAAGTTCTGGGAGCTTATAGTATTGGTACTTCACATGCACTCTCAGATGGCAGAAGGAACATGGGGTTATTTCAGACGTTACGAGATCACAGTCAACCACAGTGAACCACGGTCAACCCTACGGTGGGGCCAAAGCGCCCTGAATGTCTGTTCGGTGGCCGCCAGATATTCACCACAGTCAATCCCCAGCAGGGGTCAAAATCAACCACCCTTCCAGAGCTCCGGCCCGGACCATCTCCAAAAGCATGGTCAAAGCAATTCCCACCGGGAAACAAAAAAAAGTACCGTCTGAATGGCAACCACTGGCCGGAATCAAGCAAAACGATTCTCAGCCAGGGACAAAGCACGCAGTGTCACTGCCAGGCAACAAGCAACAACACAGGCCGGGGAGGGAGATTTAAAGAGCACCCGGCAGCAGGGGAATATGGTGGGATGGAACGAAGCGGAAGGGAAAGGAGAGCGGAAGACGAGAGAGTAAGAGAGGAGGAGGAGGCGCAGGTGGAGGAGGTGGTCGTGCTGCACTTGGAGGTGGTGGAGGAACAGCAGCAGCAGCAGCCGGGGCAAGTTGCCCTGGCGCCTGCAACTGGCCCCAGGGACGAGGCACCCTGGAAACGGGTAAGGGGACTGAAGGGTGGTGGGCGGGCCAGCAGGTGGGGGGAAAGGGGGAGGGCTGCGGGGAAGAGGCAACCCGGAAACCAACTCCCCCCCCCCATTGACCCACAGACATGAAAATGGGTCCGGGAGCCCAAGCCCCCAGAGGAGAGGGCTGGAGGGCATGCGGAGGAGGAGGAGGAGGAGGACCGGGACCAGGAGAACTCTTGGGGGAGACGGCCATACCACCAAGGGGGGCAATGGGGGCACAGGGAAACACAGGACTTTATTAGGATCTGGGGGACCCTGGAGCACCAGCTGAAGCTAGCTATCAACCAGCGGAATAAGCACGTCTACCAGGTGATTGTGTGGGACATGGAGGCGGCGGGGCACCACAGGACCATGGCCCAGTGCCACTGCAAGGTCAAAGAGCTCAAGAGGGGGTACAAGACCATAAAAGACAACAACCAGCGGTCCGGCCACGGAGCCTGGACCGCCCCCTACTACAATGCCCTGGACTGCATCCTTCACATGAAGGGATACATTGTTGCCCCACGCCTTGTGGGGAGCGCAGTGGTCCAGGGCAGGGAACGGGCTGAGGTACCCCCTCCCCTTGCTGTCCCCCTAGAAGGCAATGGCTCCAGGGCCCTGCCCCCAAGAGGAATGCCCCGGGACCTCGGGGACCACCAGAGGCACCCCCAGCAAACTCAGGCACCCCAGACCACAGGGAGGGTGCCTGGGGGGGGCACCGGGGCACGGTCAGACCACCCCCACCCAACCCTTCCAATATTCCCACAGGGCACGGCACGCCCCAGCACCTGCAACAGACAGGCAAGGAGGATGGCGGAGAGCAGCCCTGGGAGCAGCCGGAGGTCCCAGGTGAGGCACACCAGCAAGTGGGAGGTGGGAGAGGGCACCGGGGGAGGCTGGGCAGGGGAACCGGGGCACACAGTGCTGGGGAGGGGGGGCCTGGGTGGAGGGGTACACTGGGGGAGGGCACCGTACGCCAACCCAAGGGGGGGCCCACAACCCCCAAGCCATGCCATGGGATAGAAGGTGGGCCGCTGGGGCACCTAACCAACCGCTACTGTGTACCCCAACAGGGCAACCTGATGGGTCCCAGGAAGCCGGCCCTGTGCCCCCAGCGCAATGGATGAGGAAGTACCAGGCCTGGGTATGCCTCCAGAGGGAGGAGCACGCGGAGGACATAGTCTGCTCAACCACTGAACAGGGCAAGCGGATGATCACGGCCATCGATAGGATGGAGGTGGCCACAGAAAGGGCCATCAAACAAGTGGAGGCAAGGAACCAGAGGCTGCAAGCCGAGGTGCACATGGAACAGCAGCGGGAGCTCTGGGAGCACAGCAGGCAGGTGGAGGCATTTGGGGGGCTGGAACAGGCCATTGACAGAATGGTGAGGGAGCATTCGACCAAGATGGACCACTCCCATGACATCGGCACCTCGCTGCTCCTGCACGTGGGGACCATGAGCGCGTACGTGATGGCTTCCGCCCCGCCGAGCAACCTGCCTGCCCTGGCCCCGATGCCTCCACCACCGCCCCAACCGCCGGCACGCCCGCTGGGTCCGTGCATCCGCCTTCCGGTCCCTGTAGGCCTCCGGAGGGAGCAGCTGCCCAGGAGGGCCCCTCCGGCCCCGGGTCCACCTGCCCTCCCACCACTGCCTGCCCCTCAGGACACCGAGGCCTCCCAGGACACTGTTGGGGACACGGACAGTGGGGGGGAGGGGAGCTCCCAGAGCTCCATGGTGCTCACAGGGCAGCCGAGAGGGAGGCCCCAGCAACGGTGGGGATGGGGGGAAGGAGGGGAAGGGGGGAAGGGAGAGGGTGGCCTGAGGGAGGGGACACGGCACAGGGAGGTGGGTGGTGGTGGTGGGGGGCACCTGTAGGTGGGTGGTACCAATAAATGTATGGGCACCACAGTCGCCTCCGTGGTTCTGTTCATGAGCCTGGGGCTGGGGGCGGGTGGGTATTGAGGGGCATGCCCAAGGTGCTGCTGGGGGCCCCAGGGTGGTGGAGACGGGGGTGTGCGCCCTCACGCCTCGGCCTCCCAGATGATCCGCCTGGCCAGGGCCACTTGAATGCGCTTTGCATACCGGTACTCCCACGGGTTCTCTGTGTTCATATAGAGGGGCACGGGGCCGGGAGGGTGCCGTGGCACGGGGTAGTCGAGAGCAGCCCCATCGGTCTCGCACATGTTGTGCAGCACACAGCAGGCTCCGATCACCAGGGACGAGGTCTCCACCGTGTAGTCCAGCCGGCCCGCAAGGCTCCTTCAGCACTGCTTGAGGGCCCCGAAGGCCCTCTCGACCACAGTCCTGCTCACGCACAGGCGGGTATTGAAGAACACCTCCACTGGGTTCCTGGCGACTGGGTACGACTTCATCAGCCAGCGGTTACGTGGATAGGCCGGGTCCCCCAGGATGCAGGGGGGCATCATCACCCCCTCGATTTGGGTCATCCCCATGTCCGCGAAGTCCTCGCGGTACATCCGGGCATAGAAGGGAGAGATGGTCATGATCCGGGCATCGTGGCTGTGACCAGAGTGGCCTGTGTAAATGTCTATGAACCACCCCCAGTGTACCACAACCGCCTGCAGCTGCAGGGAGTGGTACCCGTGTCAGTTGACATATTCCGAGGCCTCCACAGCGGATGGGCAGAAGATTTCAATGTGGGTGCCGTCCACGGTGCCCATGCAGTTGGGGAATCCTCCAGTTGCTAAGCCGGCCATCATGGCCTCCTGGTCCACCAGCTGGATCACTCAGTCCAGGAGCATGCCCTCCACTGCCTCGCAGACGTCTCGCAGGATCCCCGCGACGGTGCTCACCCCAACGGCGAAGTGCTGCATGACGGAGTGGCAGGAATCAGGTGTCGCAAGGGCCCAGACCCCGATGGCCACTGCTGGACCATGGGAATTGGGGCCCACATGGGGGTGTCCTGTCTCTCCAGCCAGGGTATTAACAGCTCAGAGAGTCGCAAGAGGATGCGCCTGTACATCCGAAAGTGCGCTCTCCAGGTGGTCTCGTCCCATTGGGCCAATACCCTGGCCCACCACCCCTGTGCCCACTCTGTGACTNTGAGATGGGCCAGGGAGCACCTGTGCCCGTGGTGAGCAGGGCTGTGCGCCCCATCGTCTCCCTCCACCACTGGAGCTGACCGGCTGCCTCGCGGAGTGCAGCAGCCTGCCCCCGGGCATAGAGGAGGGCCTGGTGGGCCGCCCCGGACACCCGCTGGGCCCTGAGGTGGGCCAGGGAGCACCTGCGGTGGGTTCTCCGGGCTCTGGCAGCGCTCCCAGCCATGCAGATCTGCAACCGGGTGGCCAGGTGCACCTCTGCGGTCTGGATATGCAGGAGGTTGGTGTGCAAGCGGTACCACTCTGCACAGATGGCTACGTGCAACCTGAAGGCGCCCAACTGTCCCAGCTCCATGGTGAACGGTGCCCCGGGAGGGCAGGTGCCACGCCTGTTATAGGATGTAACTTGTGGCACCCCGCCCCCCAGTTGTGCCGTGCCACCCGGGCTCGAGGCCCCAGGTCGCCCTGGCTGCTCCCCAAACTGGCAGGCCTGGCTCCTGCAGGGCGAGCGAGGCGGTGATGCTGCGGGCGACCCAATGTGCGCACCGGCGTGCCCTGCAGGGGGCCTGGCGAATGGTCCAGCCTGCGCCCGGGCATGCGGGCAGCAGCTACATTCCTGCAGTCATCACCTTCCACCTCTCTGTGTCGGCTGCCTGCTGTCCTGGGTGCCCTGATTAGTGTGTAGGCTGTTCTGTCTGTGTGCTCTGTTCCAGCAGCTGGGCTGGGTCTGCACCCCATGCCTCGCTCTGTAGCTGCGCAATGTTGTGGCCTGTGGCCTTATCGCTTGGCCTTGGAGCTCCCCTGCTTCCCCTCCCGTCCATCCGGGGATTGTGGGGACCCCCTTGCCTTGCAGTTAGTATCAGGCTCTTGCTGGACCATGGCTGGCCACGCTTCCCCAGGGCTCTCAGGCCCCAACATCCCAGGCACCCCGCGTAGCTGGACCTTCCACGAGACCATGGCCCTGTGTGGCCTGTGGCATTCCCCAGCCATGCAATTGCTCCTGAGCTGCCTGGACAGCCTCATAGGTGCCTACGAGAGTATGAGCTCAGGCCTGTGGTACTATGGTCATTTGGCAAGCGCCCGCGATTGCCAGCTGCATGCAGAGATGCTGGGCCCATGTCCCTTTCCCGATGGGTGCATCCTGGAGATGAGGTGCTTGCAGATGGGGTGGTTGGTGGTGGAGACCATGTCTGCTCTCTCTGTGTGCAACCTGGTTGCCTACACAGCCTGTCTGGCAGAGGGAGGCCCTGCCCTGGCTGTGTCCTTCTTTGGCTGTGTTTACGGGGCTCGAGGTTACCAGCGGTCTCACGGGGTGATCTATCACTGCCTGTTGGAGCTAGGTTACCTTCCATGGCCCCCACCTGCTGACTATGGCTTGTTGGAGCCCTCTGAAGCAGAAGTGGTGGTGCTGGCCAGCGTGTGGTCCTGATCCGATGTGCAGGTGGGGCTCTCCATTCAGAATCCCTTCGAGGCTTACTACCTGGTCGCCCACCACATGTCTGAGCTGGGCTTCCATCAGGGCCTGCTTCAGTAGCCCCACTTCGTGCACCTGGCAGGCCACCCGGCCTGGGCTCCTTCGTGGCCCCCTGCAGCTGGCTGTGAGCCCCCCCTGTGCCTTCTGGGCCCTGGATACTGGCCCCGGTGAGCTCTCCCACCTCCACCCGGGCGCCGTGAGTCACTGCCCCTTCCCTCCCTGATGTTCCTGGCTCGCTGCTGTGCTGGCTGGTTCCTGGGGTTCTGCTGCCCCTGCCTGTGGCTCTGGGCCCTCTTCATGCCCCCCGCCCCCGTCTGCCTCTGCAACAGGTGTTCTCCTCTGTGACTGCCTTCTCCTGTGGCTGTGTCCTGAACTGTGCACCGGCTCCCAGCGCCCCGGGTGCCACTGTCCTTCATGCTCCGGCCTCGATCCCTCCTGTGCCCAGGACACACACCCCTGGGTGCTTGTGTGACTGTGGGATTCCAGGCCCCCCGGACTGGGCCTCCGGGTGTCCTCCCGGGGGTGTGTGTGTGTTGCTGGACTGGCTTCCCTGCTCCTCATCTCCATCTCGCCTCCTTCCCATCCATTGCACCCTCACCGGCGCATGTGATCCCTGACAGCCTCCTGGACCGTTCCCAGTCCACTCCCTGGTCTGTGTGCCCCCCCCCTGTGACTGTGCTGTGCCCCTGGGGGTCCCCCTGTTCTGGGACTGCCTGTGTTGCTGTGGCGGTGCCCGTGTGGGCTGTGCTATTGTTGGGGTTCTGTTTGCCATTCCCTGTGTCCTGCCCTGGCCCCTGGGCCGATTCCCCCCTTCCTCCCTGTCCCCGCCCTCCTCCCTTCCCCCCTTTGCCTGTTGTGCCGTGTGTGTTGTCTGTCCTGCTGTGTCCCCCCTTCCCTTCTTTTCCCGTGCGGGTGTGTGCTGTGACCTCGTTTCCCCCATGCCTGTTGTGTGCGTTGCCCGGGCGGCTTTTATCCCTCTTCCCCCTCCCTTCCCATTTCCCTTGTGTGGACGTTTCCTTTTGGTGCTTTTGGCTTCGTTTGCCCTCAGCCAGCCATGTCTGTGTCCTGCCCCTCCCTGGTGCCTTCTGGGTGTTTTGACCACAGCCGGGAATTGGCATCACATCTGTTGTGCTGCCCCAGGCCGTGGTCTGTCTGTCCAATTCCCTGCCGTGGTCCCGATTCCGTCACATCGGTTCGGGGCCTTCCTGGACCACGGGGGGTGGTTGGCCAGCTCACCACTGCAGGGAATCCACTGTGGTGAATCGGGACCGTGTAACTTCTGAAATTACCCTATGTCCCACACCCACTGTAACTAAGCAATCAGGAGTTGCAGCGAGTGCATGCAGAACTTCACCTTGTACACCCCAAATTCCCATGCACCTGCCTGCTGCAAGTGTAGGTCCCATCCAACAGAACTACTCACACAGTAGACTTTGTCGGACAATTCCTATAGATGTCAGTTGCACTGAGCTAAATTTGCACACTTTATTGTCTTCAAATTCCTAACTTTAATTTGTTTGATTTTGATATAGTAATAAAAAGAATTTCAAATCTTAATCCTGCTTGTAAATCTTAATTAAAATTGTTACAGTAAATCCTAAGTAAGATTCGAATTGGTCAAATGTTGCTTTCCAGCACTCCACTGTAACTGCATACTGGTGGAGTTTCTCTGGCTTCATGCCAGCTTAAATGGGAGTAGAATTTGGACTCATCTTCTAACTTTGTCCTTTGGAAATCTAGCAGTCTTGATCGGAAAATCCTGCTGTTATAATCTGGTTTAGAAATCCTACGCTCTTTGTTTATGGGTCCTCTATATAATATTCTGTGTTGGAATCCTGTGGATGCTGGATGTAGAGAGGCAGTCCAAGACTCTTCTTAAAAAAACAGCAACACCCCCATCTTTCTGCCAAAGATCCTGCTTGTGCAATAGGCAGTGGAGTTCTCCCATTATCTTACTTCCATGCTTTTTTCACACCTAATCATCACTTCAATCTCCACACATGTATTAGGAAGAGGCAGCTGTTGCTGGAACAGACACTGCTGGCTCCCTGTTCAGAGCCAAAATCAGGAACATACATTCAGGACAGGGAGCAGAGCAGAGGTGGAGAAAGGGCCACTTTGAAAATTAGTACAAGTTCTGAGTATGATGCATTGAAGCAGACCCATAACCAGCAATATGTTACACTGAGGGTTGTGTAGAAGTTGGGTGTAGGGGTGTTTAAGGAGTGCGCTCAGGAAAAGGAGGGTCATGATCATGGATGTGTCCCTTCGTGTGTATATCCTAATTTCTACTCCCTTCCCCCGAGCTCAGTCTTCCAATGCTTGTGGGGAAGGGGGTAGGAACTGGATTCAGGGGGTAGATATAAGAACTGGAAAGGGGCCAAATAAAAACTAGGCACAGGCTGCATTTGGCTCCTGGGCCTGACGTTTCCCATCCCTGGAGCAGAGAAATGTGTACAGAAAGAGAGAAGGATTGAAGATGAGGAAGAAAGAGGAGGAAAAAGTGTAAGGAACTTAATCGCTCCTTTGAGAAACTGCTTCCCTCCCCTTCTTGGTCACAGACAAGGAGAGCTCCCTTCAGGAGAGACTTCTGAAAAACTCTCCGCTGGGGCTGCCAAGCTGCCACCACGGCAGCCTGAGTAATTGCTGAGTAATCCTCATTCAGTCAATTCAGCAGAGGCAATGACTGAGTAATCCCCATTGGAGGATTTCCTTCACCTGCTCCTCCTCACAGGTTCTGTACATGGAACAGTCTCCCTGAAGGCAGTGGTCTTCAAGCGGTGGCTGTTGGTATGGCTCTCCCTCTTGGTGCTTGGAGAGACTTGAGGTGTTTGCTTCTGCTGAACTGAATATAATTACAAAAACTGTACCACCAAGAATACAGTATTTTTCTGATGAGCTGTTGCCAAGGGATTCTGCGCCGAGGACTTATTGATGAAGAGAATCCCAAAAGTGTATGAAAAGTGTTGCCTTACTAGGGGGTATGGTGGCAACTTGGCAGTCCCAGCTCTTAAGATCTTTAAGGGTAAGGAGCTTACCCAGCTTTTATATGGTGCAATAATATGGGGTTGGAAAGTCCTCAAAGAGGTAGAAGTAGGGTTACCATACCTCCCCCTTAAAAGAGGACACTTATGAAAAATACATTGTGCAGGGCTACATTGGTTCCAGTGAAGCCCTGCAACATGTATTTTTCATAAGCATCCTCTTTCAAAGGGGAGGTATGGTAGAAGTGGTGCAAAATACTTTCTTCAGGCAATTATTAGTCCGTCCCCAATGTATACCAGAGCTCTCCTGAGAGTTGATTTGGGGGAACTGTCTATGGCCTCCAGGGAACAAGGCTGCATGCTGAACTATTGGCTAAGATAGACAGGATGACCTCGTGCTTGTCTATGCCAATAATAAGCTACCCCCCTGGTTTTCTTGCCTGAAAGGTGAGCATAAATTTGAACCTTACTTGGACATATTAAATGAAAAATGCCACAGGAGAACCTTCATTGCCTTAAGGTTTCCAACATTTTCCTCCCAAGTTGTGGAAGGCAGTTGTTTCAGCACAAACAGGTGTTTTCAGATGGATATGGGGGCTGGCCACCCCCAAATATGCCATGGGGGTGCACCCCCATGTCTGCCTGCTTGCAGCCCCACCTGGGTTGGTTTTAAACGGACTGGGCAGTTGCTGTGCCCACAGTCCGCCCGTGTGGTGCCTCCCTCCCTACAGCATAGGGTTGTAGGCAGACTGTCCAACACTAAGCTGCCACTTGCAATGCTATGTGTTGCTCGGGACAACCCCCAGCCAAGAGCAGAGCTGCAGTGACTGTCTGCCGAGCACACAGTCCCCACATATTGTGCATTAAATTGTTTTAAAATTTTATATTGTTTTAAATGAATGTTGTTCGCCGCCCCAAGCTGTCCTGTGGGCAGGAGGGGCGGGATATACATTTTAAATAAATAAAATAAATAAATAAAAAGGCTGCGGCTGCCTCTACCAGGGAGCTAATCACACACTCCAGCCAGTTTATCGTGATGGAAGCCAGCTGCACAGTGACATGGCCTTCAAGCGCTGTGACAATAGCATGGCCAGGACGGATGCGCCCTGACCAGGGAGCGTGAGGGGTCCCGTCAGAGGCACAGGGATCAGACTGCCCTTGACCCATTGAGGCACCTTCGGCCGCCCCTGGCCCCATGACTGTCAGGCAGTCCGTGGGGGCTGGGGGTGGTTGTGCTGGCGGCCCGGTGAGGGGAGATCCCTATCAGGTGCGCTGAACACACCCACAATCCTGCACCAATCGCTGGCCACACAGCATGGCCTGGCAGAGTATATATGGGTGCAGGTTGCTGTGGCCAGGTGTGAGGGTAGAGTGAGAGGTAGATCTCTGTAGAGTGAGGGAGGTAGAGTGAGAGGTAGATCCTCTGCAAACAGTTATTGCAGAGGATCATCTTGGGGCTATGGATGCCCCATCCTGTCCTGTTTTTTGGGATCGGTTTCTGCTGGTGTCACCTGCCGATGTGGAGTCCTTGTTGGGATCTGTTCATGCCACTACTTGTGAGCAAGATCCATGCCCGTTCTGTTTGGTGAAAGCTAGCCAGGAGACATTATGGCCGTTGCTGGCTGGGGTGGTTAGTGCCTCCCTTCGGGAGGGCAAGGTGCCTGACTGCCTAAAGGAGGCTGTGGCTAGACCCCTGCTCAAGAAACCATCTCTTGACGCTGATGCTCCTGCCAGTTATTGGCCGGTCTCTAACCTTCCCTTTTTAGGGAAGGTTATTGAACGGACTGTGACACGGCAGCTCCAGGAACATCTGGACCGCACCGGTTTCCTTGATCCCTCTCAGTCTGGGTTTCAGCCTGGGTACGGTATGGAGACGGCCTTGGTGGCCTTGATTGACGATCTCCGTCTGACATTGGACCAGGGTCGTTAGACCTTACTGGTTCTGCTAGACCTTTTGGCTGCGTTCGACACAGTGGATCATGAGGTGTTGGTGACTCACCTGCGGGATCGTGCCGGAATTGGCGGAATGGTCTTGGACTGGTTTCGTTCATTCCTGGCCGGGAGAACTCACCGGGTGGTCTTGGGGGAGTGTACGTTTTCCCCCCTGGGACCTCACGTGTGGAGTCCCGCAGGGTGCCATTATGTCCCCCCTCTTGTTTAACATCTATATGCAGCCATTAGGGGAGATCGTGAGGGGGTTTCAGGGCATGCAGTGTCATCAGTATGCTGATGACACTCAGCTCTACCTCTCCTTTTCCATCGACCCAGGCCATGCAGTCTCCTTATTTTCCCAGTGCCTGTCAGCTGTGGGGGCTTGGATGAGGT
>QEPC01000694.1:415052-432564 GCA_003113815.1 Sphenodon punctatus
GACGTAGGTGGATGACGTCATCCGGCTGCGTCGCCCTGAGAGACCCTGTCGGGAGGGGCCAGGAAGTACGAGCGCGCTGGACGGAGCAGCTGCTGCTGCCATCTCTGGTAAGGCAATTCCTTTTGTAAAAGGGGGGGGAGGCAAGCAAGCCCCGGCAGCTGGGGAGGGCAAGCCCCGGCAGCTGGGGAGGGGAAGGCCTGAGGATTTTACCAGTGCGGGGGGAGGAGGAGGCAAGCCAAGCCCCCCCCGCATGGTAAATCGCGCCGAGGCGCAGAATTGGGCCCTGACTCCCGCGGAATTTTTAAAAAAATTCCGCGGAAGAATTGGGGCCCTGAGTGAAAGCCAGGCACTTGTTGGGCGAAATGATTGTGCTGGATGGCCAGCCCTTCTCCATTGTAGAGGACATGGGCTACAGGCAGCTGATTGGGTTCCTGGCCCCCCAGTTTAAGCTGCCATCACGCACCACCCTGAGTCGTCAGGTGGTGCCAGACCCATACAGGGATTTGAAGGAGCGGGTGAGGGAGCAGCTGGCAGGGGCGCCACCATACACTTCACCACAGACCTGTGGTCCAGTCGAAAAGCACAGCACACATACCTGGCGGTGACAGCGCACTGATGGCAGGACTCAGAGATAGCATTTGGCAGTGGCAGGATGGGTCCTGAAGAAGGGTATAGGTAGGCCCTGCTTCAGGCACAAATAATGGACAGCCCCCACACCGCTAGGAACATTGAGGCAGCCCTGACCACCATGGTGAAGGAGTGGCCCACGCCAGGTGCCCTTCACCAAGGATTGTGTGGTGACGAACAATGCGGTAAATATACTGAAGGCAGTCTGTGACGCGGGCTTCACCAGCATCCCTTGTGCCACACCCCCCCGTCACCTGGTGGTCAGGGACGCTCTGGGCTTGGGGGATAAGGGGTTTGTGGCAGGCACCCTTAGCTCCCTGATCGAGTGGGGGAGGAAGCTGACGGCGTTCTTTAACTGGAGCGTGAAGAGCAGCAAGCTCCTCCGGGTGAAGCAGGCTGAGCAAGGCTCCCCAGTGCACCAGCTGGTTCAGGATGTCTCCACACGGTGGAATTCCACCTTCCTGATGCTCGAGCAGAAAGTCGCCTTACATCAGGTTTTTACTGGTGACAGACAGCGGGGCACCTCTAGGGTACGATGGGGCAGAATGGGAGATCCTGGCTCACACGGTCTTTGTATTCAGACCGGTCCTGGCCATGACGGAGACCATGAGCAGCTCCATCGCCACCCTCAGCCAGGTGAGGAGGCTGGACGAGATCCTCGGGGGGTGGGATTTTGGCCCTGAGGGCAGGAAGCTGGCCGATGAGGCGCTTGACCTGACGTGGCAGCTGAAGGCAGGGCTGAAGGTGTGATTTGACGATCTCCTGTGGCAGGAGGAATATGTTCTGGCAACAATGCTGGACCCCAGGGTCAAGGGCAGCATGGCATGCCAGACAGCGCTCTATGGCCACTGGAAGCGTGTGCTGGTGGAGAGGGTCCAGAAGGCAGAGCAGGCTATGCAGCAGGATGCCCCTGGGGATGTTGGGAGTGGGAGCAGCCACAGCCACCCCTTCCAGTCAGCTGGGTCTATCCATGCCCCCAGCCCTAGCGGTAGCAGCAGCAGTGCCAGCAGCAGCAGCACTCCTGTTGCCACCAGCAGCAGAAGCAGCTCGGCCTACGTGCAGGCCACTCTGGGGAGCATGGGGTCCCCCACAACAATAGGGCAAGCAGCATGGCTGAGGGCAGTGGTGGAGGTGGTGCCCACGCAAAGGTACCAGATGGAGTACAACGGCGCCTCAGCAGCTGTCGAGACCTACCTGGAAGAGGAGTCATGCATGGAGCCCACCAGTGATCCCTTGGCCTACTGGGGCAACAACGCCAACATGTGGCTGGCCCTGTCGAAAGTGGCCAAGGGTATCCTGTCCTGCCCACCAACCAGTGTCCCCAGAGAGCGGGTGTTCTCCATGGTGGGGAACATTTGCTCCCCACACCGCCTGAGACTGGGGGCCAAGTTGGTGGAGTAGTTGCTCTTCCTGAAGGTCAACCTTCCACTGCTGGGATTCCCCGAGTTTCCCCTTGTGTACAAGGATTGATGGTGCAGTGGCACACGCCATCCCATGCCAGGGGCAGTCTTGGGACGGGGCTCTTCTTCCTCAATCTGGGCTATTGCTGCTGGTGCTGTCCCTCCCTCCCAATGCCTGGCATCCGCCCTGTCTCCTCTCTCTCTCATATAGTAGACGGCCTCAGCTGCCTTATCTGACTAACCTCATGATGAAGGGTGGCATTGGGAAACTGTAAGCCTGCCAGCCAGCCAGCCTGTGGCTAGACGATTTCGACCCACCTATCTGACTGGCTTTCTCTCTCACTGCACAGTCTTCGCCAGCCCATCTGAGTGCCCTGCCAAGGTCCCAGTCTGCCTTCCCTACTGCCTCTCATGCCACGCTGCCTGTCTGCCCGCCCAGGTTGCCTAGCTCAAAGCCTGCCTCAGTCCGCCTTCCTGCCTCTCATACCACACTGTCTGCCTGCCCAGGTTGCTACCAAGCTTAAAGCCTGCCCCAGCCTGCCTGCCCACCTCTCATGCCACACTGTCTGTCTGCCTGCCCTGGCAAACCTGGGTGATGTGCCCCACTGCCACTGTCTGTGGGTGCTGACAGGGAGGGCTGCCCAATATCTGGAAGCTCAGGCTGCCACTCTATCCCCAGGATCCACCCTCAAGCTTCTTGGGCCTGTCATTCCATGGCATCAAGAAAAAGCCACTCCAGCCCTGGGACCCATCATCAGGGTTCTGGGGCCTATGTTACTGGCAGGGAGGGCTGTCCAATATCTAGATGCTGCCACTCGATCCCCTGGACCCACCCACAGCGTTCATGGGCACATCATTCCATGGCATCAAGAAGCAGCCACTCCAGCCCCAGGACCTGCCGTCCGGGTTCATGGGCACATAATTCTGCTCATGGGGAGTTGTCATTCCACCTTTTCTTTAAGGGTTAGCAACCTGCTGTTCAGAGAGAGAGAGAGAGACAGAGTCTCCCCACTGCTAGAAGGAGAGACAGACACAATCCCACCCATGCTGTCACCTGCACTATATGGCCAGAGAGAGGGAGAGAGAGAGAGGCTCCCTGCTAGAATGCGAGAGATGGGGGTTGAGGGGGAGAGGTGTATCCAGCTCAACCTGCCACCTGCCAGAACCAGGAAGAGCTCTCATCTGTGCTCATGCCTGATGCCCACATCCAGCAGCAAACCTACCAGAATGAGATGGAAATATAACACAATGTATTATGTGCCTGCCTGTGTGTGTTCCTAACTACCACCTATAGCACAATTGAATGAAGTGTGTCCATTTGAAGCACTAATTCAAGGGACATCATTCAACTCCCATAGGCTGTCATTCCACTGTACTTGAAGCAGTCAGTCATGTCAGTCCCATGAACCATCATCGAGATTCTGGGACCATCATTTCAGTCATGGGGGCTGTCGTTCCATTCCACTGCATCCAGAAGCAGTCACTCCTAGTCCTAAAATCCATCATCTGGGTGCTGCTGCTGCTTGTGCCTGACTGGCCACTGACCAGTGGACATCGGTGCCTGCCTGTAAGCCTGCCCTCCCCCCCACCAGCCTACTCCTTTGCACCCACCCACAGATACCCGCAGAAGCTGAAAGCACCCCTCCGACCACCAGCACCCACCGCCTATGCCCGGTGCCTGCTGCCAAAGAACCTCTCTCTATTTCTTTCTGGCACAGTGGCACACCCACACAGACACAAGCCCTGCCCCTCCTGGGGGGCTGTCTGTAAGTTGAGACCCTGCTGGCATATCTTGGGGCTAATCATAAATTATAATATGCTACATGACATGTGCTGCTGCTGCTGTCAGGTAGGGATCTGACAAGCTGTATATACAATGAGATTCTGCCACTTGCCAGAAGCAGCACAGAAGGATAAAAGATTGAACAGGTCAAACAAAGCTGGTAAGGTAACAAATTTAACTTTTATAAAGACTTTTAAAACTAACTACAAATAATAAAACATTCAACTTTATCACACAGAAACAAGCAAACATACAAACAAAGGAAACTTAGGGTCTGTGGGGGCATGTGGGGAAAAGGGGAAATGGGGGTGCAGGAGTGAGGGGCAGGCATCAAGTCCTCCTTTGGCTGAAAGTCAGGTGTTTTTGCATAGTCCAGGGCCTCCGCCAAGGACTCCTGCCATTTGGAGACTGACTGGCAGTACAGTTCCACATCAGCCACCTCTGAGCATTGCTCCTTAGAGTATGCCTCCACCTTGCGCTGCTGTGCCTCCAGGTCCCAGAACTGTACCACCAGCCGGTTCTCCATTGTGAGGGCTTGGACCCTTAGGGCGCTTTTAAATGATACAAAAAACACAGCTGATCCTTTAATCAGCTGCCTTTCTTTGTGATCGTTGAAATGTTTGGCCCGGTTTGATGCTGGATCTTTCCTGCATCAAACCGGCCGAGGATTCCTGCCCCCTCACTTGCGTCCCTGGGAACCGCCGCGTTCCCTGGTTTGCAAGCAGGGGGAGGGGGAGAGATGGAGGGAAACCGGCGAAAACTGCCCCCTCCAGGCAGCGCTGGCAACCCCCCTCCCCCTTTCCCCCTCTAAAGCCCCAGGTCAGTGATTAAATTTAATCACTGGCTGGGGCAGAGAAGACGGCTTCTCCCAAACCCGCTTTGCTCCTCATTGCCAGAGTCCTGCCCCGCCACCGTCAGCTGGTGCACATTTTCAAAATGTGTGATGAGGCCCGATGTGGTCACCTGCGAGCCCTGATTTATTGTTTTGCTGCAGACCTAAAGCACATAAAAAGATAGGAACATAAGAAGTGCCATACTGTGTAAAAAACCAATGGTCTGTCAAGCCCTGCCTGCATTCTGTCTCCACAAGTGGGTGGGTGGCCACTGACCAATCTCTCTCTGCAGGGGACTTTCGTTCCTAACAGGTCCTAACCATTCCCTGTTGTTCCAGCCCCTGTGCCTTACCTTGCAGATGGCAATTCTGCCTTTCGCCTTATCGTGCCACTGCCAGACATCAGACCTTGTGTACCCGCTGTCTGGCAGTGGCGACCTCTGCCTCAATGGTGTCCTGCGCATGGCACCAGCGGCAGGGGCAGCATCATCACCCTCTCTGAAACAGGAACACATAAACAACAGCTAAATAATATCATCCTTCATTTGATGATGCCTCTCTAGTCCTCCTTCCTTGGGGTGCTAGGGGATGCTAGGGATGGCACACCCATCTCCACCCACGGAGCATGCCGGCTCCTTCCCGGCTGCTCCATGGGTGTCGGTGGGTGGGTCGTGAACACGCACCCACCCACTCATGGACATTTACACGGACACTCTCACACCCATCCGATGGGTGTTTATGGGTGTTCATGGGTGGGTGCCGTCCATGTAAAAGTGGCCTACTTCATGGTTCTTGACAGTCCCATTGTGTTCAAAGGGATTTACATGCAGAAGGATATTGATATTTGAAATTTTTAGGTGGCTTAAGCAGGAGTGACATAAATGCAATGCAGGTAATTAGAAAGACTAGGCGGATTGTTAGAAATAGCTGCTTTAACATCACTTTGCTCTGACAGCACATTTATTTTATTCATAAAACATCATCTGTGTTTGACTTACAGAAAGGAAACTTTTGCTTGTCACTGTAAGCAAGCTGTCTGCAAAATATTACAGATTAGCTGGTGTTTAGTTTCAGTGTGAGCAACACACAGCCAGACATTGGCACAGGAAAATCATTTATTTGCAAAGCAAAGTCAGAGAATTACTGGATGGGTGTGGCCATTTTGAATCTCTTTAAAACAATGAGGAAGGAGATTAACTTAATTTAGACTTTTAATAATCAGAGAGAGTTGTTAGATTACTTCCTTCAGAAAACTAATTAAAGGCAAACAATTTGAGAGGGGTTGTATTTTTCCCTGCTACTCTAGCATTTGTGTATGCTATTGCAATGTGCTTAACAGACAACCTTTGGCAACATTTCTGTCTCTGCAGCTGTAAAATCAGTAACACTGATGAAAAATACAACAAGGCCCAATCCTGTGAAGTGATGAGTATCTGGAGCCTGATTCTGCAAAATTATTAGGTTTGGATATTACTTGGGTGAAGTAAAACAGTGGGACTCCTTTTACTGATCATAATGAGAACTGGATTCTGGATTTGGTCAAAATCTCTACATAGCCTTTACTACATTTTATATGTTCCTTTTATTAAATTCACAAGCAAAAGGGCATACAGTCAGAGCAGCAGCAGAGTGCACATAATAATCTGAACTACCTTTATCTCTTCTCTAGTCAAAGCTGTGGGTGGGGGGATGGGAGTGTGCCTGTGGAAACACCACAGGCGGTGGGTGGGTGGGGTGCACACTCATCTCCACCCATCACCCACCCACAGAGTCATCTGACAAAATGGAGGAGGTTCCATCAGTGGAGGTGGGTGCAGATGGGTGCGTGCCCATGGCAAAGGGAGCACACCCACCTCCACCCACCGCCGGCGCACACCCATTCCCCCACCCAGCAGCACCATGTGAAAACAGAACAAGATATTCCAGGTGAACTAGCCCTGGTTCTGTTAAATAAAAATGGGTTTTACCTTTGACTTTAATGGTATTTGGATCTGGGCCACAAGAAGAGAATAATATTTCCATTCCTGAGCCTTTTCTTCCCCTGCTATCAAACTAATTTCTAGGGATGGGCGAACGCGGTTCGGAAGTTCGGAGTTCGGACCGAACTCGAATAGTTCGGTCAACCGAACCGAACGGTCGAACCGAACTCGAATTTGAATGTTCAGAGTTCGAACCGAACTCGAACAGTTCGGTCAACCGAACCGAACTCGAATTCGAACGTTCGGTTCGGATGCGTTCGGTGAGTTCGGAATTGAATTTCCATTGGTTTCAATGGAAAACACATTATCGGCTGTAACTTTTTTGTTTTTTAAGCTATGTGGCTGAAATTTGGGGTGCCTCTACCTTCAATAGAACTCATTATGTGCACCAAATATCAAAACAATTGGATAAAGGAATCCGATTTTAGAAGCAGTTGCATTATTGTATTTTGCAATATTCTACATATACATTCTTAGCTGTAACTTCTTTGCCTCACATCTAATGTAGGTGAAACATGTTAAGTTTATACCCCTTCCCATAGTAACTATCTTTGCCAAATTTCAGAAGGATTGGACAAAAGGTCTTGGTGGTATAAGCAATTAACAAATAAATGTATGTCTGATTATAACATCTTTGTAGTCCAACCAGTGTACATGAAATTTGGCAGGACTATATATTTCACTTTCATGATCATCTCTGCCAAATATCAGAGAGATATTATAAAGGGTCTCAATTTTATATGCCTGTACAACAAATGTAGAGAAGGGGCCTATGCCTGGGATTCTCTTATGTCACTGTGGTATAAGATCGGTTTGTGATGCAAATTGGCCAACAGAAGTGGTTCCCTTTATCAAAATCTCCTGTACATTTGCTGAAATAGCAGGAACGGTATTTGATACATTCCTGTCAAATATCCTGTAAACAGAATGGAATATCAAAATGTAACAGCTGGAAATGTATTTTCAGGTTAATGTCTTATACCCTTGGGACCCTTTATCCACTCTTTCCTAAAATTGGCAGAAATATTAAGCATATAGAGGGATGTAATATGCACAAGTTTCATGAACATTGGATGCAAGATAAAGAAGTTGTAGTCATGAATGTGTATGGAGCTTTTCTTAAAATCACAATATTCAATTGCTTCTGAAATCAGTTTCCTTTATCTAATCGTTCCGAATGTTGGTCTACTTGGTGTGCTCCATTGGGGGGTACAATCTCCCTAAATATCATCAAAAAGTAATAAGAAACAAAAATGTTATGGCCAGAAATATGTTTTTTAGTTTTTTCCTTTTATTTCAAAAACTAAATGTCATTTTCAGTTCCTGATTGCACCAAACTAAAGACCGAACCTATCACGACCAAACAGAATCCAGAATCCGAACTCAACGTTCGATCCGAACCACCGAACAGCCGAACATTCGAACCGACGAACCAAACCGAACGGGTGAACCGAACGGACGAAACTAACGCAGCCGAACCGAATGGCCGAACTCGAACCACGATCTGTTCGCCCATCCCTACTAATTTCTAGTTTGCTGTCTATTTTTACTCCAGTCCTAAGTCTCTTACACTCTTACTAGTCTGAGATTTCTCTTCCTCTTAAATATCTGTGTTTTGGATTCCCCCCCCCCCATATTAAATTGTATTTTAATTTTCCTGAAATGAATTTTAGGGATGTGTGAACATGGTTCGGAGTTCGGCCCAAATGCGGTCTGTTCGGACGTCCGAACCAAACTCGAAAACGGCTGAACAGTTCAGTCATGTTCGGGTGAGTTCAGATGTGTTCAGGGGTGGGGAAAATGTGACTTTGGGCAGGAAAAATGTGATTGGAAGAGGGAGGTAGCTGAGGAGCAGACTTCCTGGCACCAGGGGTAGAGACCAGGGGTTGTTTCAGGGCAAAATGATACTGATACAAAAAAAATCTTCAAAGTCGGTATCGGTATTGATAGTGCTATTTTCGGATGTTTGGCCAAATTCAGCCGAACCGAACTCCGCCGAACCAAGCAGCTGAACCCGAACTTGGGTTTCAAACCAAATGACTGAACATCCGAACCGCATTCTGTTTGCACATCCCTAAGGAATTTCTTTGTGCTTCCTGATCTCTGGAAAGTGCAAAAGTAGTAGTGATTCTATCCCAAGGGCATGGACCCAATGTAGTGGTGACCCATGGGGGAACAAGTAAACCCAAAAGGGAGGAGGAGGAAGGAAATCAGCAACTCAGTCACACAGAGGGGCTTTGAACAAGGCCTAGGATTAGCCCCAAACCATTTAGATGTGCCACTGGGGCTGGCGGATTTAAATAATCTGCCTTTGAAAAGTTGCATGGGTGGCATTTAGACGTGCCACTGCCATTGAAAATTGCCAGTTGCATATTCTTTATAAGCCGCATTTTAAATACCTCAATATCGAGGTATTTAAAATGCGGCTTATAAAGAATGCCTGACCAGCAGTTTTCAATGGCAGCAGCATGTCTAAATGCCACCCGCACTTTTCAAAGGTGGATTATTTAAATCTGCCAGCCCTGGTGGCATGTCAAAAACTGCTTGGAGGGGAGAAAAGAGCCAGATGTCTGGGCAAGTGGGGCATGGCAAGCATGGAAGGCTGAGGGACAAGCCAAGAGGGGGCTTAGGCATAATGCCAACAGGATGAGGAGAGCTTTACTCCAAAATGGGAATAGGCCTACAACCCCAAATGGGCAGTGGGGCCCTGGGATTAGGGGATGCCAAAAAGAGAGTAGGCCTAATCGGTGCCTGCCAGACATTTGCCCATGGGGCTGCCCCAGGGCTGTTCCATACAGCATCAAGCCAGGAAATTCAGAGCACACCATATGGACAAACCCAGGTAAGCCTGGGGCAATGGGCACCTACAGGGTCAGTTCCTGTTTGTTAGGTTCCCCCGCAGCCTCAGGTCCACCAGCATCACAGAAACATGGTTAACGTGCCCCTTTCAGCTGACAGGTGGATGGAAGAGAGGCGCGCAGAAGTCCCCAGAGACTCTCAGGGGTGTGATCTGTGCTCCCCTCTCCCAGCTGGCTGTCAGCTGAAAGGGGTGCACTAGCACTGGCTCCAGTACGAAGGGGGATCACAACCATGACCCCCCTTTCCATCAGGACCAGCCCTAGGCATGTACAACATGTGCAGTCACACATGGCCCCGCGCCAGCCTAGGCAAATTATTTAAATGATGCAAATTAGGCCCCGCACCAAGACTTTGCACATGGACCCACATGGCCCCGCAAATCCTGGGGCCGGCCCTGCTTTCCATGCCCGTTATTCTCCTTTTCTGATGGGAAAGGAGAAGAACGAAGCCAGTGCGTAGCCCCTCTGGAGGAGGTGCTTGGATCCTGTAATTCCTTCTCCATTCAGGAAAGGGAAGGATCCGAGCAGCTCCTCCAGAGGGACCACACGCTGGCTTTGATCCCCACTCCTCTCTTTTCCCACCAGAAAAGGAGAGCAGCGAACATGGAAAAGGGGATCACAGTCAGGGAAGAAGTCTTCCCTTGATGTGACACCTCCACCCCCTTCCATCGGAGCCAGTGTTAGCACACCCCTCTCAACTGATGGCTGGTGGGAGCGGGGAGGGAGAGGAAGAGGAGTGTGAGTGATCACACTGTCCTCAGGAGCTGCTTGACAGCTGAGGGGCGTGGAAGCACCAGGGGACACCAAAATCACTGCAGCAACTGCTGAGCTGTCAATCAGCCACCTGTGTGTGTGTGTGTGTGTGTGTGTGCTAGTACCATCTGTGGAGGCTGGTGCAAACCTATGAACTTTGGGCAGGGGGGTGCCTGTTTAAAGGGCTCACAACACTCAGGGCCCCGATTCTTCTGTGGAATTTTAAAAATATTCCGCGGGAGTCAGGGCCCGATTCAGCGCCTCACTGCGCTGATTTACCGGGGGGGGGGGACCTGCCTCCTCTCCCCCCACCCCCACTGGTAAAACCCTTAGGGCTTCCCCTCCCCAGCCACCAAGGCTTGCCTCCCCCTTCCCAGTATAGAAGTTAAAATTAACTTAGCAGTGTCTGTTGGCAGCAACATCCACTCCCCTCAGCGCGCTCATCTCCACCTGGTCCAGGGACTCTCAGGGCAACGCAGCCGGATGACGTCATCTGGCTACGCTGATGAGAGAGTCCCTGGAGCCGGGTGGAGATGAGCGCACTGAGGGGAGCGGCTGCTGCTGCCGACAGACACTGCTAGGTTAATTTTAGCTTCTATACTGGGAAGGGGGAGGCAAGCCTTGGCGGCTGGGGAAGCTGGGGAGGGAAGCCCGGAGGGTGTGTTCATCCCCCTCCCCCCATGGAATCTCCTGCCCCACGTCTCCCCAGCACAGGCTAGAAATTCTGCGCTGGGGTAAGCGGGGCAGGAGATTCTGCAGGGGGAGGGGAATTCTGTGGGAAATCTGCGAATTGCAGACCCGCATTTCCCTCGGGGCCCTGACAACACTGCCCATGAGGGTGGCAGGGGTGTGGAGACTCCACGGATTTGAAAAAACAGTTGGTGGGTGGGGATACAGGTTTGTTAGAGGTTTTGGGTAGGGTTGAGGGCAGAGGGGAGGGCTTTTTGGAGTGAAGTTGGGAATTTTTAATGTATGAATGTTATTATTGTTTTTCTTTTATGGACTGTAAGCTGCCCTGAGCCACTGTGAGAAGGCTGGCATATAAATTCAAATAAATGAAAATAATAATGATCATTTTAAAAATGGATTGCGGTTGTTTCTCTTTCTGTGTGTTAATACCCAATGAGGCTGCAAGAGACAGGAGGCCTGGGGCTAAGGAGGAGGATATCTCCAATCCAGGATAATCAGAAGTGTGGAGAGTGTGTGGACTGATCAACACCTTCTGTAAGAGGACTACCGACTGTGGGTGGCTCTACATATTACAGTGAACCAGGTGTGTGTGTGTGTGTGTGTGTGTGTGAGGAATCAACCCCATGATAACACTGTAATGTAATCCTTGGGTGGCACAGCGTGAACAAATATTCATGCTGTTCTGTGTTGTTTACCAGACAGAGCTCAGGGCTGTGGGGTGAGCTCTCCACTGGAGGAGGTTGATCTCACCTGCAAAACAAACCTCGACTGGTGAAACTGACAATCCTCCAGGCTGGAAGAGAAACTCTTTGCTGAGGAGGCTGCTTCAGTCTGCAAAGCAATCTTCTTCTCCCTCTGTTGGTGAATTAACAAGATTGCTCCCAGCTGTACAATAAACCTGCTGGTGAAACCGACAACTGAGGCTGCAAGGAGAACTCACTAGGCTGGTGAAATTGAGGAGACTGCTCTCCTGGCTGCTAAACAAACTTCCACAGGTGAAATTGACAAAGCTGCTGCTCCTGGTTGTAAAACAAACCTGCTGTGAAACTGACAAAGCTGGGCTGCAAGGCAGGGAAACATGCTGGATGGTACAATTGAAGTACTGCTTTGGCTGCAAAGCCAACTCCCCAACAGGTGAAAATGACACACCTGAAATCCCACCACTCCTGAGTAAACAAACATTCATTCCCTGATGTGTTTTTGCCCGCTCCATGGGTTTGCTACGTTCCCTGGATTTGTTCTGGGAAACAAATCTCTGCAAACCTGTGTTTCCTCCATGGCTGGTTCCTGGGCTTGCATAAGCAAACTGGAACAGCAGCTTGTGAGAGCACCATGGCACGGACTGGACTGTGCATGCTGGGAGCTAATTCCCCAGGAAAGTACCATCTGCACTAGCAATAAGTCACCCAGAGCAAGAACATCAGAGGATTGAGTGAGTGCAGAGAACAACCACCCCCAGAAGTAGAGTAAACATCCAGACCAGCAGAACAAGAGTTGAAGGTGGCAGTGAAAAATTGAGTGGCCCCAGTCATGCAAGGACTCACAGCCAGGCCAGGCTGCTCTTCTTTATAGTGCCCCCTGCTATATACATGTACATATACCCTGCCCTTTCCCCTTCTTACCATGCTCTCCTTACTCTTCTGTCTGCATCTTGCTTTGTCTCCCCTTCACCCCCTTCTCCTCCCCCCCCTCCCCATTGCTGCTGGTTTGACCGTAACTTTCCTAGCTCATGGCAGCTGAGCTAAGGCAATTTTCAAAATGGTACTGGTGTACCCACTTCTAGAACATGAATTTTGATTGACACCTGCAGCACCAATCACAATTCATATGAAAGTGGTTGGAGTTGTTTTGGAAATCACTATTGCATTTCATGTCTCCCTAGGATACCTTCATGACCCTCTTCAGTTTGAGAACCACTGAACCATATTACCCAGAATTAGAGTGGCCAGATATGCAAATTTTAGAGGAAACTTATGAGAAATACAAGTTGCAGGGCTGCATTGGCTCCACATGCTTCTCATATCAGTAGCTCTTACTGACTCAGTATCTGACAGAATGTCCAGCCCACTGAAGAGTCTGAAACACCATGTGTATTTCCTGTGGTCAGTCTGAGTATTCATCATGCATCATTAGATGGACGTATGAAATAACATTTGAATACTTCTGCAAAGCTGAGTATGTTGGTAAACTGCAAACCTGGGACAAAAGGCTCTGAAGGTGATTTTTGATTTCCATAACTAGCAACTACACTTGACTATTAAATAAAGGAAGCATTTTTAACTTACTAACATATGGTACCTTTTGCATCTTTTTTAATATCAAAGTTCCCTCTCTAAAATAATATACTCTCTTACTTTTTATAATAGTTTCTGAGGAAATCAAACATAACCAGAAGCAGACATAATGTATCTTTAGCAGGTTTCAATTATAGCTTCAAAATGCACTCATTCTACTCTAACCCTTTCCATGCTGAGAGGGGGGGGGGGGGGGGGAAGTATTGAGAGTGGCAAGAAAAAACCCTGTCCATTAAGGAAAGCATGTCAGATTTTTACAAGGAAAGGCCTTGAGTAGAATCACAGAGCTGTGTGCAACTTTGTGCCTACAATTTACTTTTAAAGATTTGTATCCAACCGTATAACAAAGGTCTAGGACCGGTAACAATATATAAAACACTTAAAAAAAGCAGCCACCTACCAACCTTTGTCCCTGTCTGCCAAACTCCTGGCCAAATAAAATATCTTACATTGCCTCTGGCAAATGCTCAAGCTTTGGCAATCTTAGTTTCAAAATTGTGGACAGCCACTGAGAGTGCTTCTCTGCCCATCCCTTGTTGTATGGACTTGGGGCGGGCAGAGAACTTGCAAGAGGTCATTCTCAGCTGATCTTATGGATCACAGTGCATAGGGGAGGAGGCAGTTTTTCAGTCACAACTGCTTCAGTCACATCCCCTCCACTCTACTGAAACTGCCCTGGCCAAGATCACCAATGATCTACTTGTTGCTAAATCCAAGCGCCTTTACTCCATTCTTGTCATCCTTGACCTCTCTGCTGCCTTTGATACTGTCGACCACTCGCTCCTATTGGACTTGCTTTATTCTCTGGGCTTCCGTGGCTCTGTCCTTGACTGGTTCTCCTCCTACCTCTCTGACTGCTCCTTTAAAGTCTCGCTCCCCGAGTCAAACTCCTCCTCCCTCCCCCTTTCGGTTGGGGTCCCCTAAGACTCTGTCCTTGGCCCTCTCCTCTTCTTTATTTACACCCTATCCCTTGGCAAAATGATTGCCTCCCACGGGTTCCAATATCATCTCTATGCTGATGACACCAAACTCTATCTTTCTACCCCCTCTCTCTCCTCTTCGGTTCACTCATGCCTCATCAACTGCCTCTCTGACATCTCCGCCTGGATGTCCCAACGTCAACTCAAGCTCAACATGGCAAAAACCGAACTCCTAATTTTTCCTCCCACCCCTTCCTCTCCCTCTAACCTGCCCATCTGCATCGATGGAGTCACCATCCATCCTGTTCTCCAAGCCCGTAGCTTGAGCTTCATCTTTGATATGCACCTCTCTTTTAAACCTTACATTGACTCTGTGGCCAAATCCTGCCGATTCGCCCTCTGTAACATTGCTCGGATCTGCTCCTTTCTCTCTACCTCCTCGGCCAAAACCCATGTTCATGCCATGGTTATCTCTCATCTCGATTACTGCAACCTCCTCCTTGTTGGGCTCCCTTGCTCTCACCTCTCTCCCCTTATTGCAATCCAAAACTCCGCTGCCAAGGTCATTCACTCTGCCCGTCGCTTCGACCATGTGCAGCCTCTCCTCTTCTCTCTTCACTGGCTCCCCATTCCTGAACGTATCCTGTTTAAACTCCTGGTTTTCACATTCAAAACACTCCACAACCAAGCTCCCCCTTACCTCTTGGACCTAATCTCCCGACGCACTCCTGNGAATTCGCTTCCGGAGGAGGCTCGGCTGGCGCCCACTCTCCTGCTGTTTCGGCGTATATGTAAGACCTGGCTGTTCCGTCAGGCTTTTGGCGGGGGGTAGGGGTGGGGTGGGGCTGGGGATAGGGATGGGGGTTTTCCCCATGTAGTGTATTTTAAATTGTTTTAAAATTTTATTATTGTTTTAAATGAAATGTTGTTCGCCGCCCCGGGCTGCCCTGTGGGCAGGAGGGGCAGGATATAAATTTAAAATAAATAAAATAAATAAATAAACCAACCTGTAACCAAGCCAAGCACACGCACCTGAAACTTTGCATCCACTTGAATGTTGTTTGTCTTCTCCCCTGCCTCTCCCACTGTCCCCTCTCCCTGTCTCCCCCTCCTTGTCTTTTAGATTGTAAGCCACAGGCAGGGACTGCGTCTATTTCTATGTTTCTGTACAGCACCAAGTACATGACTGGTGCTATATAAATGTTTATAATAATAATAATAATAATAAATAATAATGGAAATTAGCTACACCAATGACCTGTCTGTCCATATGTCTCGCCAGCATGTTGCTTTCAAAGGCCTAACATTCCCAAGGATGTTCTGCTACAGCTATGCCCCTCTCCAGAGAAATGCTATGTGATAGAACAAATCAAAGTGCTTTTCGCTTGTTCCAGTTCATAAATAGATGACATGATGATTAAAGGCCCGGTGGCCTGCCGGCACAGCTGGCTTCTGCCACCACCCAGCAGCAGAGCCGGCAGCCCTTCCTCACCCCCATCCTCTGGACCTAGACTGGCAGCGCTAAGTGCAGGGCCCTGAGGAGTGAGGGTAAAGATGGGCCCGAGGGGGTTGGAGGTGTTAAGGGCATGGATCCCTACCCTCACCTTCTGAGGCTGGAACTGGGCCCTGGGGAATTGGGGGTGAGGGAGGTTTCCCTGTCCGTCTCTTCCCATTGAAGTCAATGGGAGGATTTTCCATTGACTTCAGTGGAAACATAAGATCCAAAAATTGGGAACCGAGATGGCCTGATTTTCGAATCCTTCGGTTTTAAACTGAAACAGTCATTTCCGGACTGTCTAGGTTAAAACCGAAACCGAAAGTTACATCCCTAATAACTTCCCTAGGCATAACACTCCTCCACCCTTGACTGTTTGAGTGACTGCAGGCAAGTTACCCTGGGGATAGGTATAAATTCCCCAGGGATTAAGCATTTTATTTATTTATTTAAATGTATACCTCACCCTGCCTCTAAGGTTCAGAGTGGTCTTGTAGGAACAAGTTCTGAGCTGAAAAATACAGGTGTATTAGCTTTGGGAGCCCAGGCTGCCTCAGTGCACTAGTCTCCCTCAGTCTCAGAACTGAGCACTTTTATTCTCTGCTTTCTGACGGTATTGATGCTGTGATTCCCCACCCTGCTCCGCCTGGTGACCAGAGTGCACTTCAGACCTGTCAGTCTGTTCCCTGCAGAGCAAACAAACCAAAGCCTGTGGGCATAAACACCCCCTCCCCGGACACAACCAGAGGGCTTGTTATTGTTAATGCCACCTCAAGAGAGAATCCAAGGAGAATGAGGTGTAGTTTAGGAATTAATGTGGCAACAAAAAAAGTACATTTTCTTATGTTTCAGATAGGAAGAGCGTGTAACTACCACCCAAGTCATATAAACATTTCAGCAATGTACAGGAATTTCTTTATCTCCTGAGAATTACATTTTTAGCCCCCACCCCCACCCATAACTTGGGCAAACAGCCTTAGTTCCTGGGGAGCTGGAGCCAGACGTGACTTACCTCGCTGGAACATTGCCCTGTTACAGACCCCACCCCTTGCCCTCAAGAGGGGTCATAAATAGGATGTGAGCCCAGGCTCTCTACAGTCTTGCTACTGGACCAACTTTAGGGATAGATGACACATTACCATTTCAGCCAGAGAAAATAGTATTATCTGAAATCCAGCTAGAATTTTACAGAAAGACTTGGGCAATAATCCTAAAACCACCTACTTATGAGTAGAGTAGTCCCACGGAACTCAACGGTCCCCTTATGAATAAGTGGCATTAGGACTGAAGCTCAGTTCCCAGTGGGCAATCTGATATTATTTATTTATTTATTAACATTTATATCCTGCCCTTCTCCAAAGACTCAGGGAGGCTTATTATAGATAGATAGATTAAATATAGATATAAAATACAATATAAAATATTTAAAATACAATCCCCCAAAACCCAATTCACTCCCACCCTCCAATAACCTCCCACCTAATCCCCCTCCCTATCCTCCAACCTATCCTCCCCCTTAGAATCCCCCCCCTGCCCATTCAGTCCCCATTGCCAAAAGCCCAATGGAATAAAATGGTCTTACAATACCTCCAGAAGACCACCAGGCTTGAACACAAGCGGACTTCCTGGGGGAGGGGGTTCCATAACAAAGGTGCGACAGCTGAGAACGCCTTCATAGTCGAGACCTGGTGAAAAACCGGAGTCTCCAGGAAGGTGTCCCCAGTCGATTGCAGAGGCCGCGACGTGACACAGGACAAGCCCTGTTTGCTCCTATGTTTTGTTTGCTAAAACTGCTATCCTTGTGTGCATGATCTATTCCTTGTGTGCATGCTGTATCCTTGTGTGCATGATCTATTCCTTGTGTGCATGCTGTATCCTTGT
>QEPC01000694.1:442258-547851 GCA_003113815.1 Sphenodon punctatus
TGGGCTTTTTGAGGATGGGGGAGACAGTGGCATGCTTGAAGGCAGAGGGGAAGGAGCCTGTGGAAAGGGAGAGATTGATGACATGTAGAAGTGGGGGGGGGGGCGACAGTGGGAGCAATAGAGGTCAGGAGGCGGGTGGGGATCGGGTCAAGTGGGCAGGTGGAGGGGTTGGATGAAGAGAGCAAGGTGGAGATTTCCTCGAGACAGGCAGGAGGGAAGGATGTGAGGAGAGAGGGGGGAGGGGGAGGGGTGGTACGAGCGGGAGGAGGAGGTTGGTGGGAGGCAACGTCCTGACGGATCTTGTCAATCTTTGAGGTGAAGAATGATGCAAGATCCTGAGCAGGAAGGGAAGAGGGCGAAGGAGGGCAGGGGGGGTTAAGAAGGGAGTCGAAAGTAGAGAAGAGGCGGTGAGGGTCGCGAGAGAAAGATTCAATCCTGGAGGCATAATAGTGTTGTCTAACTAGGGAGATAGCTGAGGAGAGGGAGAATTTGTAGTGGAGGAAGTCAGGGAGGGAGCGGGATTTGTGCCAGAGGCATTTGGCAGCCCGGGTGCAGGAGCAGAGGTAGCGGATGTTAGGGGTGAGCCAGAGGCAGGGGTTTTGGGGCCGAACGGGGCAGGAAGAGAGGGGGGCAAGAGAGTCAAGGGTCGAGGAGAGAGAGGTGTTGAGAGCGGAGATGGCAGAGTCAGAGGAGGAGAAAACGGAGGGGAGGAGGGGGGATAGAAGGAGGCAAACTGCATGTGGGTAAAGGCTTGCATATTGCGGAAGGGGCGCGGAGAGGGGGAGAGGGAGGGGGGTTGGTGGAAGAGACTGAAGGAGGCGAGGAAGTGATCATAATTAGGGCAGGGATCAAAAGAGAGGTCAGCAAGAGAGCAATTTCGAGAGAAGATGAGGTCGAGGGAGTGGCCGTCGGTATGGATGGAGGAGTCAGTCCAGAGTCGGAGATCGAAGGAGGAGGTCAGGGAGAGGAAGCGGGAGATAGAGGGTGAGGAAGGCATGTCAACGTGAATACTGAAGTCACCAAGAATGACTAATACCTTTCATTGGACCAACTTCTGTTGGTGAGTTTGTGCAAGCTTTTGGACAACAGAGAACCTTTCTTCAGGCATATAAGCAGTCAGAACTATAGACTGAGCAAAATTCAGAATGGATATATATTTATATTCCAAAAACCTACGGTTTAAGAACGCAGTTAAGACTCTTCTCTTTCTACTCATAATTCAAAAAGAGAGGAAATTGTACCTTAAGACATCTTCCATCAACTCTTTACCACCTACTTTTCCCATACTTCCCATTGTCTGACACCTACTTTCTTCCTCCTGTGACACAATACATCAGCAACTTCACTTTTCACTCACATTCCTCTTCTACCTTACCTATAACAGACAAAAAAGATTTGCACTTAACTATTATGTAGTAAAATTTCTATATCCAATATAAAATGTATATATTATTTTCTATATATCTCACAATTTAAAAATGCATATAATATACCTTTTTGTTATACTATTCTAGTTTCTTACAAATGTAATTTTACTACATAATTATTAAGTGTGAATCTTATTTTTAGTTGTCTAGCCCGCCCCCCACCATGGCACCCCTTTGGGAAAAGCCCCTCAAAGCCCCCAAGCTCCTTTGTAAAGAGCTGCACTGGGGGAAGAGCGGATCCCTGCTTTCTCCCCTGGCATACGTCCTTGCAGAGCAAAGTGCATACAGCCTGGGCAGTTTACAAACAGCTTTTTTTGTAACTGACAAGCGCTGGCCTGGTGAGCTGAGGGCCAGTTCTTGTTAGTTACAAAGACCTTCGAGTTCTCGGTGAGAAGGCAGCAAGTACCCAGAACCCCAGCTGCTGAAATCTTCCTCCCATGCTCAACAGAGATGGCTCAAGGTTCCTACACTAGAAGAAAGAGAACAGCACATGTGTGAAATAGCTTCTATCTTCATAGAATAAAACGAGACTTTATGAACAGTTATAACATGAAAACTAGAGCATGAATTATAATAAAATAAACAGGAGCACAAACTGGGGAATATATTTTAGTTTTCTAAAGTACATAGAGTTCTAAAACAACCTGATAAATGTCCTATTTATTTATTTATTTATTTATTTATTTATTTTTCTAGCCCGTCCCCTCTTGCTCACAGAGCAGTCTGGGGTGGCTTACAAAATGCACAAACATAACAATAAAAACACACATAAAATATCATTAAAAACATTAAGATAATAAACAGACCTGCTACCCTGCTCAATGGATTTGGTGGCAACACAGAAGTCACTGCACAAAATGAGATATGATTTAAATCTTTAATATCTTATGACTAAGTCATCTGATCTTCCCTAAATGTTACTAACTCAAAACCACTAACATACTAATGGTGTGTGTGAAATTTCAAACTCATACCATTTATATTCCCCGTTTTACTGGACATAAAAATATTCCTCCTTATAACAGAAGTCTGTACTCACATTAACTAATGGGGCTTGCACTGTGGCTCCATAATATGAAAAAATCCTAACCTGTATTTACTTCATCTTTTTATTATTGGTCTCCTCTGATTGTATTTTAAATGTTAATGGTTTTCCCCCCAAGAGCTGCCTCCCAACTGATTTCCCCCCATATATCCTTATTCTGCAGAAGTTGGCCCAATTAAAGATATCATCTGAGCTATTTTGTCTCCATTCATTTGAGACAAACACAGCAACCTCTCTCTCTCTCTCTCTCTCTGTGGAACTATTAGGCACTCATTCCTGTGTGTACTCACAAGGAGTTTAGGCTCTGAAGTAAGGACTCAGAAGGATAGCATATGAGTAGGCCCCTGTGTATTCTGCATGCCCGTCCCACCCCCACAAATTCTGCAACTGGAAAACCTAAATTCTGCGAGCAGATAATCCAGATAAATTAAGCAAAGTAAATAAATCCTACAATTTATGTAAATTTTGAATGCAAATGAGTTTCCCAGCATGCCATTTTGAACTTCTCATATATTAAAAAAAATCACAATAATACATCAACCTATCAATGAGGGGGGCTCTTCTCTTAGAAAACTGGTGAGGTATCAGAAGACTGGAGACAGGCAAACATTGTCCCTATCTTTAAAAAAAGGGGGAAAGGAGTCTCTAAGAAATGACAGACGAGTCTGACTTCAATCCTGATACTACAAGAAATGATAAAATGACCAATCTGCAAACACCAGGATGACAAGATGACATGATGCCTAGTCAACATGAATTTGTCAGGAACAAGTCATGCCAGACTAATCTTGTGTCATTCTTTGATAGAGTAACTAGCAGTTTAGTGGATGAGGGGAATGCTGTGGTCACTCGTATAGCTTAAGTTCAGCAAAGGATTTGATAAAGCTTCAGATGAGATCCTCATTGACAAGCTTGCAAAGTGTGGGCTGGTGGATGGCACTACAACAAGGTGGATTCCTGGCTGGGGAAGAACCATACTCACTGAGAGATCATCAGTGGCTCATCATCAAACTGGAGGGAGGTGCTGAGTGAGGTCCAGCAGAACTCTGTCCTGGGTCTGGTGCTACTGAACATTTTTATTAATGCCTTGGATGAAGGAGTGGAGAGAATACTTATCAAGTTTGGAAATAACACAAAATGGAGAGAGAGGGTAAAAACAGACATGTGGGCGGTGCAGTGGCTCTCCAACCTGACTGAGGAAACTGCAGCCTACATGGCCCGGGTCGGGGCACCAAACAAAGGTTCCCATGGCTGGAGAGCCATCCTGCCGCACATATGACCTGGGTAGGACTGGGAGCTAAACACACGTGCCTGTACCCTGCCCCCATCACGACAGATAGCCATGATGGCCCCTGCCCCAAGGCAGGTACAGCAGGGCAGAACAAATGTGCTAGCCCATGTTGGTCAGTGTGGGCGGCCCTTAGCCCAGGCCGCTTTTAGACGTGCAGCGGGGATCAGGCGCGGGAGCGGCAAAACAGCCGCGGTGCTGTTTTAGATGAACCGGAAGAGGAAGTTGTGAGCGTGATCCGGGGCCGCGCATTCTTTGCCGACCGCGATCGAACCGGCCTGATTTCTCTGGGGGGACATATGCGGCTGGAAAAGAATGTGCGGCGCCGGATCACGCACACAACTTCTGCTTTCGGTTCGTCTAAAACAGCGCCGCGGCTGTTTCGCCGCTCCCGTGCCTGATCCAAGTGCACGTCTAAAAACGGCCCCAGTCTGTGTCCTCTGAACTTTTCTGAGGATGCAGCCTGGGCTAGGGGGGACTCCAAGGCTAGCATCTGGCGGCGCCTAAACATCTGTGGGGCCCAGGCCACAGTCACATCTGTTTTTACTAGGGCTGAAACTCGATCTTGATTTTTCTTCTCGACTCTCACAGAGAATCATGGTTCTCAATTTGTTTTTAGTGAGAATTGATAATCAAGAAACCCCCCAGTTCTTGACATTTTCTTGGTCAAGAATTTTCTCAATTTATTATTTACCTTGATTACTGTTTACCATGATTTGTCATGTACTGTATACCGATTTACTGAATACCGTTTACCACGTACTGCATTCATCACAGTAATGCGCATGCACAAATGGCAGCCCTTTTCCAAAATGGCAGCAATACTACTGGCACCATCTTGGAAGAGGGCTACGCATACACAAAACAGCTGTGGTGGCCATTTTGCACATGCACATTACTAGGATGAACAGGGTACACAGTAATCAGTACATGGTAAATCAGTACACGGTAAATGGTAAATCACGGTGAACTGTAATTCATGGTAAACAGTACCTAAGATCTCAAACCATTACCGAGATTGTCTTGAGATCTCAGTAATGATTCTTGATTTTTGCAAGATTCTCGTTTCAGCCCTAGTTTTTTACCCACATTGGAAGACAGAACTAGAATTTTAAAAATCTTGATAGGTTGGAAATCTGGGTGGAAATTAATGAAATAAAATTCAACTGAGATAATTATTTATTTATAAATAAATTACATTAAATAATAATGCAAAGTTCTGCGTGTAGGGAAGAAAGACCAAATACACACGTATAAGATAAGGGATACCTGGCTTGGCAGCAGCACATTAAAAAGGATCTAGGAATTGTGGTTGATTCAAAGTGAACACGAGTCAGCAATGTGAAGGAGCTGCTGTTGTCTCCAAGTCAGCAGGGGTAATAATTCCCCTTTATAGGGCACTGGTCAGACCTCACCTGGAGTGCTGTGTCCAGTTTTGTGTGAGAAGGACATTGACAAATTGGAATGTGCTCAGAGGATAGTAACAAAGATAATAAAGGGCCTGTAAAGCAGGTCTCATGAGGAAAGGTTAAAGGAACTGGGTATGTTTAGTCTAGCAAAAAGAAGATTAAGGGGAGACATGATAAGAGTCTTCAAATATCTAAAGGGCTGCCACCAAGAAGATGGCAAGGAACTGTTCTGCGTTGTTGCAGAGGGCAGGACTAGAAACAAACAAGGGAGTCAAATTAGAGGAAGGCAGATTTCAGTTACATCAGGAAAAACGTCCTAGCAGAAAGACCTGCTCAGCAATGGAACAAGTTGCCTAGGAACATTGTAAGCTCTCTGCCACTGGAGGTTTTGGGGTGTTTTTTAAAGCTGGACGGCCATCTGTTGGGGATGTTGTTGTTGTAGACATCCTGCATCCAAGCAGGGGATTGAACTAGAGACCCCTCGAGGTCCCTTCTAACTCTGACATTCTATGATTCTACCCTGAGGGTGGGCTGCTTCTCTTCAACAGTTACGACTCAGGACCTCATTGCCCTTAATATATAACAACAGCTCACAGAGACAGCTTCCCATTGGCTAGCTCACAGTGCTGGCATCCCATTGGCTCTCTCATAGTTGTCCTCACTCAGGCTGTAATCATATAAGGACAGAGGCATTCTCTGCAACATTTGGCAAAATGCAAAATTCCATGAAAATAGCTTAAACTGCAGCTGCACAGAATTCATAGGGCCCTGCATAAGTGCATATGAGTACTCAGGACATGGGCCTCGATTCAGTAACTGATCTAACTTACACCCGCTTAGTGTGAAATCCTTCCTTCACCAAACTACTTTATGCGAGTGTTGCCATCTACTTTAACAAAGGGCGAAAATAAATATGCAGCTGGTGCACCGGCTACACGCTCAGAGTGGGGGTGGGGAGGGTGGCTGGCCCTGGCAGGGTCAGGTCAGGGCACAGATCAAACATTTGCCTGACCGGGCTGGCTGGCAAGGTCCTCTCCTGTGCCCCCTGGCATGGGAACTGAACAAACACATGGCCGGCCAGCCCAGACCCCAGTGCACCCCCGCCATGAGAGGCAGCCATGATGGCCAGTCATTGTCCCTGATCCCTGGTGGGGGGGTGGGGCTGCAAACAGTTACATGGGCCCATTATGGTCTGTCTGGTTGGCCCTTGGCCCAGGCTATGGGCCTGGAATAATCCGGGGGACCACATCCAGGCCAGCTGCCTACCCAGCTCAGGGCAGTAGTGGGTTCACATCTGGTAATAAACATAGTGGGAAGTCGCTTGCCCAGGTGGGCCATAGCGGGCCCCTGTCACATTAATTATCAATTAATTAAGGTTATCAATTAATTAAGGTTAGGATTTCAGCATAATTCAGGGTTCAGATCAGAATTTGGCCCCATGTTCTTTTCTGTAAATATCCATATATGCTCTTGGAATATGTACTATACAAGCAACAAAGGGTACAGCTTGCATGCCAGCACAACACAAGGCATACGACAGGTGTCACTCAACATGCTTGGTGCATTGATGTGCTGCAACAGTGACAAAAGGCAACTCCATGCGGCTGGGTGCTGAAACAGTTAATTATAATGAAGAATACTTTAAACTTGTATTGGTGACTTTTCAAATTATGCTTACATTACTTCATAAACAAAGTATGAAATCCCTCCTATGGCCTGTCACTAATAGAATAAATTATGGTTGTTATGGGAAGGCTGGAAATCCACCTGGTGTCTTGAGTTGCGGGATTTTGCCGTAAGTACTCTGATGTAACTGGTGCAGAAATCCATATGCAGCCTGGCTTTTCCCAACTGATTACACATCTGAAGAAGCTCATGTGCTTTCTTGATTCCATCATCTGCTTAGAATAATCTGTATTTGGAAATTTATTCCTCATACACCCATTTGAAATGGCACAAGATAAATAAATAACAAGCAATCAAACCTCCCACTGCTGTCCCAACTTTGCTTCTTTTGAGACTCCTTGAACACAGATGCAGAAAAGAGATGTAGCTGCTCAAATCTAGGATTTTTTAAAGGAAGCCAGACTCCTAAGCAGCTTGTTTAGTGTGTAAGTGGCTGCCTGCCTTCCTAATGCACATAACATTACAACTTTCAACAGCACCCTTACGCATGGCAGAGGGCAGACCTAGATTCTTCCGGTAAACATGTGCTCTTTAATCTTGTATGCAAAAACTTTACTGCAGAGGAATTGACTGTGGTGGTATTTACTGAGCAGTTATTACTGCTCAGCAGAATATATACACAAGCATAATTTCCTTTTCAGTGGTATGACCTATTCTGAACTGCCAAGAAGAGGATCCTGGGATATGACTTTCATTGGAGTGAATGAGAGGGATATGGAATGAATGCAGACCTTATTCCAGAGCAAATGAATAAGTCCACAGTGACCTGAAAACTACTGTGGAGGAGAGTTTTCTATGAACAGATCTTTTTTTTTTAAAAAAAAATATTAATTCTATTAGCTCTGCAGTTTAAATGGAGTTAAACTGGCTTCTCTTCCTCTTGGGGAGAAGCCAGCGGGTTGTCCTCAGGGCTGAATCTTCTAGCCCTGGATTGTGGCATTCTGCAAGGTTCTAGTCTGTCTCCATTATTGTTTAATGTATATATGCAGCCCTTGGGGAAGATCGTGAGAGGGTTTGGTGTGTGTTGCCATCAATACGCTGATGACACCCAGCTTTACCTCTCTTTTTCAACTAACCCAGGTCCTGCCGTCTCAGTACTGTCCCAATGTTTGGAGGCCGTGGTGGATTGGTTGTGGCAGAGCAGACGAGGCTCAATCCCGATAAGACGGAGGTGATGGCGGTGGGTAGGGCGAAGCAGGTGTCGGTTACCCTCGTAGAGGGGATCCACCCTCCGGTAGACCAGCAGGTTTGGAGTCTGGGAGTATTGCTGGATTCAGATCTCCACCTGGATTGGCAGGTGGAGGCGGTGGCTAAATCTGCCTTCCGCCAGCTGTATCTGGTGCAGAGGCTGCGTCCATATATTTCCAGACCTGACCTGGCCACCCTCATCTATGCCTTCATCACCTCAAGGCTGGACTACTGCAACACGCTGTACGTGGGGCTTCCCTTGATGCTGGTCCGGAGGCTGCAGCTAGTGCAGAATGCGGTGGCTCGTCTCCTTATGGGGACGAGCCGACGACTGCATATTACTCCTGTGCTCTGCGCGCTGCACTGGCTACCTATAGTGTACTGAGCCAGATTCAAGGTGTTGGTTTTGGCCTCCAAGGCCCTACACGGTCTTGGTCCGTCGTACCTCAGGGACCGCCTCACCCTCCATGCCCTGCTGGGGGTGCCTTTTTGGAGGTCCCCTGTGTAAAGCGGGGGCCACAATGGAGAGCATGTTCTCGGTGGCCATGCCGCGTTTATGGAACTCCCTCTCAAGGGAAGCCCATCTGGCTCCAGGTTTATTGGTCTTCCACCGGACCTGAAAAACCTGGCTGTTCTCCCAGGCCTTCGGAGGAGGGGAGACTGGATTGGGTTAAAACTTTGGAAGTGGTTGTTTTTAGAGAGTTTTAAAAGTTGATATTCTTGTGTTTTATTGTTATTTTAGATTATGGTTTTATGTTGTATGCCGCCCCGAGATGCCCTGGGCATGAGGGGGCAGGCAATAAATATAAATGAATAAATGTTTGTGTATACAAGCTCCTGGGCTATGATCCTCGAACCACTTACTTGGGATTTCAATGGGACTAAGTGAACTGAGGATCATGGTCCTTCTGTACATATATATAAGGATATAAACTTATTCTAGAAAAAAAGGTCAATGATTGGAGTTTAGCAATGGTAAGTCCAGTTTTTAAGAAGGGCTCCAGAGGTGACACTGGAAAGTACAGACCGGTAATCATGACATCAGTAACACTGGCAAACTGGTGGAGACCATTGTTAAAAACAGGATTACTAGGCATATTGACAAACAGACATGGTGTCACCCCCAGGGTGCCAGGGACACTGCCCCTACTGGCCTCCCAGTCCTGCACCCCAAAACCGAGCTTACCTTGTGCCCCGGGGTCCTGGTTTGTCCACCCATTCGGGGCCCAGCGTGGCTGTGTCAAGCGACCACTCTGGTGCTCCGAACTTCCTGTTGGAAGTGTGCTTCAAGACTACTAATGCGCGAGTGCTCACACATGCGCAAACTGCAAAGCGGTGCTGCTGATGCCTCCCCCCCCATTAGTTTGGTGAGGTCATGAGGGGGAGGCGGGGGAGGGGGACTCAGCTCTGCAAGTATTGAAGGAGTTGGGGTCAGTGCCTGTAAGGGTCAAAAGTTGGCAGAACGCGCTTTGGGCAGCTAGGGAGTGCCGTCCACCCCGTTTGCATAGGAAAGAGCAACGCATTGCCAGGATTGCTTGGAGCAGTATTTCATGGAGCTCTATGGAGAGGCAACTGGCAGCAACAGTAACGTTATATGGGCTGTAGCCCTTGGCACCCTGTGAGCAGGAGAGGGGGCAATGGATGTGCATATGTGTGTAATTTGTGACATGTGCGTGTGCTATTGGCTGGTGGAACAGCAACTGCAGGGGGTTGTGGGGAGTGGAGAGTGCTTGTGTATTTTGTGTAACTATTTTATTTAGTGTCTCACTCAGCGTGGGCTTTTTCTCTCATGTGGTGTGAGGGTGGGGGCTGCCTGCTGCTCCAGAGACCAGAGCATATATAAAGGTGACTCCACCCAGGTGCCATTTTATCTCTCTTTCAGTTCTTGAGAGAGTTTGCAGTTGGCCAGCCAGCTGGTGGTTAGATTGAATTTTTTTCATTCATGGATCACAATTTATATTTATTTATATATAATATTTTATTAATAATAATAATCTCAAGAAAGCAAGTTAGGAAGTGCCAAGTCAGACCAAGGGTCCATCATCAAGCCCAGCATCCTGTCCTCCAGTGGGGAGAAGATGCTTCTGAGTTCCGCCTGCCCTGTCTGGGCTTGAACCTGCTGGGTGAGTACAGGCTGGGGGTTGGCCTTGGCTTTTGGGGGGACTCCGGATGCTGGGGGACTTGTCTTGGGAGGACGGGGAAGATTTTAATAAATAGTGATTATTATGGGATGCTATCACATATGGTTATTACATACAGATTGGTTCTGCCCCTTTAGTATATTTTTAGTATTTTTAGGATATTTTAAATTAATTTTTAAATTGTGAGTAATAGTATGTTTTAATTATGAATTGTAATTGTTGATTGTATGTGTTGTAAGCCACCCTGAGCTACTCTGAGCAGGAGGGTGCAGGATAAATTTGAAATAAATAAATAAATATGATTGTGCTGCCAGCTGCCTCAAGACATTAATTCTTAATTTTTAATTGAGTAAAGCTGAACATGCTGCTGTGTGGTGTACTGTAACTTGAAGGAATAGACTTAAAAACCACAACTACTTCTGCTACTAGCAGTAGCAGAGGTAGCTCTTCAGCTGTTTCCATCAGGTAATGCAATTGTGGTTTCCAAGTGTTAAAAATATCCTATGTTCACACTAGTAGTAGTATCTCTGCACTGCAAAAACCTTTAATAAAGTAAAGGCTATTGTTGCAGATAGAGATAGATACTACTACTAGTGTGAATAACTTGGGTTTTTCTTTCTCACTTGGAAGTCACTAATGCATTTTCCTAATTAAGATTGATGCATCTTGTGTCCAAGGGTTGGTTGAAACCAAATATTGAGCTGCTGACCTAGAATATCAAGATGATGTTCTGAGGTGAGCAGCTGATAATTTGGCCTCTAGCTTGGTATGATCTGTGCTAGTTGCAACGCATGCTGCACGGAATGTACTGCTGGTTTCCCTCCTCTGCTCTCTCAAGCCCAAACCATGTGCAAAAAAAGACAGTGGCCATTTTGTGGAACTGGAGCACCCACAAAATGGTTTGTTGGAAGTTAGTGGTGTTCCCTTTCTTTGCTGTTTTCCAGCCTAAACTGCTTTTTCTGTGTTCGGTGGGGGGGGGATCGAGGGGCTTTGATAGAAAAGATTTCCAATCTTTGCTACAATATTCTCTGCATTTGAAAATGGCCCTGGCCTGCCCTTTTGAAGTCTGGGCATGGGATGTTGCAGGCTTGTCTGTGAGAAGGCCATGCCACAGGTTGGTTCACTAATTAGTAGTCCTTGCAGGAAGGTTCGTTGTAGAAGCTCAGACACCTTTTACATTGCAACAGAACTGTGTGGAGCATGTTTTGTTTTGGGACAAGTGGAACTCCATGCTGCTGTTTTTGTGATGTGCAGTGCTAAGGACTTCACATAATACTGTTGGGTCAATGGCCTAAGGATTTCAGATTTGTTTTGCTTGCTCTGTGCTTGCATGATGCACTGCTGCTTTCCTTCCCCTCCCAAGCATGAGTAGAGAGGCCATTTTGTGAATTTGTGGGTTCACTGGTAATGACTACTCTTGTTTAAAATGGTTCCTTTGCTGTTTCACTGCTGCCCCCTGCTGGAAAGTAGTTTCTTGCCTCTCTGCTTGTGACTGCTTTTGAGAATCTTGCTTGCCGGTTTTGTGGAGAAACAGAAATGCATAATTTGAATTTGGTTTATTCAGCTGCACGTGTTTGCTTGCTATACAGGCCTGCAAGTGGCCAGACTTTTTAAAAAAGGGCCTGTTTTCTTGGACAGGCATTTGGCTTTTGGGGATAGGGTGTAGCTACTAGGAATGCTGGTATGGATGGGTCTGGTTTACTTACAGTGCAGCCCTGCAACTGGCCAGACTTTTAAAAAAGGGCCTGTTTGCTTGGACAGGCGTTTGGCTGTCGGGGATAGGGTGTAGCTACTAGGGATGCTGGTCTGGAGGGGCCTGGTTTGCTTGCAGTGCAGCCCTGCAACTGGCCAGTCTTTTAAAAAAGGGTCTGTTTGCTTGGACAGGCGTTTGCCTACCCTAAAAAACTACAGGCAGCTAAGGAGAGCATGAAAATGAAGAGGGTTCCAGATAATGAAGAGGGTTCCATATTTAAATCCATTCTGGGAGAGGTCCACAAAGAAGCAAAATTAAAAATGTCATTCAAAATGCAAACATCTAAAGTAATTTGCTTTTTTTCTATCCAGTTTATCTGAGATCTGGCATGATTCCACACCTCGCCTTGCTTTCCTTGTGAACAGAGGAGAAAGTAGGTAGGAGCATGGTAGAAGAGAAGGCTGCAGACAACAAGGAAACCCTTTCCCCCTGTCCCCCACTGAACCCATATCTTCCCCTACCTCTTCTCGTCCTCCCAAACCAAACCCTTTCCCTCCTACTTCTCCTCTGTCCTATCCTTCTCTTCCCTTTCATTCTCTTCTGATTCGGCTTGTCGCAGGACAGGGAAGCTAACTCAGTCCTCCAAGCCAGAAGGAAGGCTTATCCCAAAGCCTACACCTTCAGAAGACTATAGGTGGCCAAGGATGCCATGAAAATCAAGGGTTCAGGATAAAAGGTAGGCGATGGCAACATGATCTGGTTTTTTTAACCTAGTATGGTTAATTTGGACCCGGTGGGAGAGTGGATGGAACCCCAGTAAGAGGGCTCCCTATCTCCAGGTGGCAGTGCTTCACACAGCAGCGTTTGCAGCGTTAAGTAAGGTAATGTCCATCCTATGTTAACCCTGGGAACTCCTTGCTGCTGGGTTATGCCATGCCACTGGCCTACCGTTGCCCTGGCTTTGCCTACCTTTGCCCTGGGTCTGCCCCTAGGCCAGGTTCCTCCCCCTGCCCCACCAGCCTCCAACCCCACCAGATGCCACTGTTGACAAGCATGACTTGATGGGAAAAAACCAACATGCCTTTAGCAAAGGAAAATCATGCCTCACTAACCTATTAGAATTTTATGGAATTGTTAATAAGCACATGGATAGGGGAAATCCAACTGATACAGTATATTTGGTTTTTCAAAAAGCTTTTGCCGAAGACCCTCACCAGAGACTCCTGAGCAAACTAAGTAGACATGGGATAAGAGGAAGAGTTCTGTCATTGTCTGGTAGCTGGTTAAAAAATAGGAAACAAAGGGTAGGAATAAATGGTCATTTTTCAAGTTGAAGAGAGGTAAACAGCGGGGTGCCTCAAGTGTCAGTACTGGGACCAGTATTTATTAACATTCATTAACAATCTAGAAAAAGGGGTAAAGAGCGAGGTGACTAAATCTGCAGATGACACCAAATTATTAAAGATAGTTAAGACTAGGGGTGGGACACTGGAGAAAATTCCAGTTTTCTTTTGTATTATTGGTTTTACAGATTTAATTACAGTTTTGTATTTTGGTTCCATATTTAAATCCATTCAAATTATTAAAACAAACAAAAAACCCTGCACATACACAAATGGTGACTGGGCCATTCTGTACATACGTGCCCTTTTCCAAAATGGAGTTGGCAGCATCACCGCCATTTTAAAAAAGAATAGCCAGCCCGGTATTACTTTCCCGCCACCCCCATGGCCCATATCCCCCCCCCCCTCGCCCCTCAGAGTGGACTTACTGGCCTCAGAGGGCTTGATTGAAGCACCACTGCTGCTGTGGGGGCTCCAGCAGGCTCCCTCACCACGGCATCCTCCCTGCTCCAGATCATGCATGCACAAAATGGCCACTGTCCTTAACCAAAATGGTGGCAGCCAAAATGACATCACTGCCATTTTGGTTAAGGGTGGCAGCCATTTTGCACATGTGATCCGGAGCAGGGAGGACGTCACGGCAAGGGAGTCTGCTGGAGCCCCCACACTCCACGGCCCTGGGGGATGGGAGCAGGTGGAAACATGGAATTGAAATGTGGGATCTGTAACTGGGAGGGCAATATCCATTTGATATTAAACTGCAAAAGCACATTCCAGTTTAATCTAAAATCAAAATTTACACCCCTAGTTAAGACCGAGGCAGACTTTGAGGACTTATAGGGATTTTGCACAACTAGGTGAATGGGCATTAAAATGGCGGTAAGTGCAAAATGATGCACATAGGAAAAACTAATCCTCACTTTACATCCACAATACTGGGTTCTGATCTGGGTGTAACCACTCAGGAGAAGGATGCTGGAGTCATTGTAGATAGTTCTTTGAAAACATCGGATCAGTATGCGGCAGCAGTCAAAAAGGCAAACCAAATGCTAGGCATTATTGTACAACCCCACATTCAATCCTGTGTGCAGTTCTGGTCGCCCAGACATCTCAGGAAAGGTATAATCGAACTGGGAAACGTTCAGAGAAAGGCAACAAGGATGACAGAAGGGATGGATTAACTTCCATAGGAGGAGAGGCTCAACAGGTTAAGGCTGTTTAGCCTGGAGAAGAGGCAATTAAGGGGGGATATGATAGAAGTTTATAAAATCATGAGTGGTGTGGAAAAAGTAAATAGGGAAATGTTATTTACCCTTTCTCACAATAAGAGAACACAGGGACACTCTCTGAAGTTAAATGGCAGCATATTTAAAACCAACAAAAGGAAGTCCTTTTCCAAGCAGCAGACAATAGAGTTGTGGAACTCGTTACCAGATGCGGCCGTGAAAGCCAGCACCGTAACTAGTTTCAGATGGAAACTAGATGAATTCTAAGAGGATAGAGCCATAAATTCTTACTAGTTGGGGCTTAATAAACCTCTGGCTATCGGTAGTTGGGAGTGGTTACCAGGAGATGGATCACGCTTCCATGACCTGTACTTGTACTTCTCTCGAGCTACTGTGACTGGCCACTTTTGGAGACAGGATGCTGGGCTTGATGGATCATGGGTTTGGCCCAGTATGGCACTTCTTATGGTCTTGGATGATTGAATAAACAGAATCTTTACCTTTTACAACAATAACAAATATGCATATCTACTTTTTTGTCTAATATTTCTTCCATGTTAGTAACTTGTTCCAGACTTCCTTTTCTTTTAACAGTCTCAGATCCCTATAAAAAGATGTCTCTGTGTTTAAAAACAGACAAGTAGAGAAAGACAGCCATCATAACAGAACACTACAAATAAGTTTAAAATACCACACCAGGTAAATAAATGAAACTGTATTCATTTTTTTGAGGCTGCGATGCCCCCGTTAGTTGTCAGTACACCTAAGAGGTATTCATTGCTGAGAACAACTCTTTATTTGAATATATAGGAGCAAAAAATACCCCTTTATTAATCTGATGTACATTAAATATCTTTGCATTTGTAACATGAATGATAGGTATTTGGCAGAGTAAATTTATACACATTTCCACATTTTATAGATTTAGACTGTACATAATCCTACACAGAGCATGCCCTTTCACAATTATACAGACAGCTTTCCTCAGGGGACTTTTTAAAAACACATTGGGTCAAAACATTTTGGCAATTGGCAATCTGACACAGAGGAGCATACCAAAAAGATGAGTCCACAATTGTACCAGCCATACTTGGAATGACAAATCCAGAAACCTGAAAGTGAGAATTTCTCGGTGCACAGACATGCAAGCACATATATACAGTGGTGCTGGCTGTAACCCTGCGCAACAAGAGTACTAAAGTTTCAGTAAAGGCCAGGACCAGGTACATTGCCAAGATTTCATTGCAAAAAAAAAGTAGATCTGAACATGAACAAGTGAAAATGGAAATCAAACTTTAAAAAAGAACGTAGCAATTTATATACAGTGGTCCTGATTCACAAACCACTAACTCTAGAATAGTCTAATTGAAATCTGGAGCAAGTGGTTTGTGGACCGTGACCCATATGTACATATTGGGTGCAGCCAGACAAACAGGTCAGGCCTGATCCCTGTGCATGCAATAGATCCCACCACACTGTGGGGCTAGTGCAGGGAGCTGGGCACCAGAGCAGTTGTGCCCAGCTCCCTGCGAGCTCCTCACAGGAGCACGCTCCCCCTCCCCCCCCCGATCATGGGGAAGGGGAGCCTGGGAAGAGCACGTGCACTCTTCCCAGGCTCCCCCTCCTCCCAGCAGCCCAGGGACTCTGGGCTCTTGCCCTGAATGGGATATGGCTGTGAGTGACAGGTGCTAGCACCTGGGGTATGGCTGCTCCACAACGTGTCCTCAGGATTTTTCCGAGAACATGTCATGAAGCAAGCAACTGTTCACCCCACTCCAGGGTGAGGCGCACAACTGGCAACCACTGGGCTCATGAGCCACTGCATCCCGTGACTTGTTTGCTCAGGGAAGGGCAAGGCTGCCAAGGAGAGAGGGGGGACAAGCATCTCGTGTGAGTGCACCAATTGTCAGATGTTTGAGATTTTCCTCAACTCACACATGGTTATGCCTGCATTCTGTACATGCCAAATTCCCTTCCCAGGTACCTCATTGCAACAGCACTGAATTCGGTGAAGCTCTACTGAAATAACTAAGAGCAGATTTGGACTTTGTAAAAGTAAGAAACAGCACATTTTTCCTTCCTAGTCATTCAGGTTGGAAAGGTGCACATCTGTGAAGGGTCAGTGCCTGCAGCATCTTGTCACCTATTCTGAATCCATACTGAAGTCATGGAGTTTTACCATATTCAGTAGTGAAAATAAGTCTTTTCTTTTTCGCCCCCAGGTCTAAATCTGAAAATTAACCCAGTAAAGTTGGAAAAGGAAACTGTCAATGTGGAGGAATTATTTGTTTAACATGTTGGATATATTTGTGGCTAAGAGCAAACTACAATTTAATTTGTTAGAGTGAAATCCTAACTCCATTAAATCAGAGAGTTGTAAGGGACCAGGAGGGTCGAGTGAGACCCGCTGCTTGGTGCAGGATTTGTCATACCTAAATTATCCCAGATATATGCTCATCCATCCTCTTCCTAAAAACCTCCCCTGATGGAGAATAGGATTTTTGTCATTGGGACCAATGGAGTCAGGATTTCACCTTTCCTAAGGAAATCAAAGACAACATTTTGCCAGACTTCTTTGGGACCGTATAATTGGAAATACTGCCAGAGTTGGAGCAAAAATGTGAATTGTTGAAATTCAAACATTGGAGACCAAGTAATTCAGATAATATATTTTATTGGTCCAATTTCTGTTGGTGAGAGTGTGCAAGCTTTCAGGCCATGCAGGGCCCTTCCTCAGGCATGTGTCAAGTCAGAACTATAGACTGAGCAAGAAGTGCAGGACAGCTATATGTAAGGAGGCAATGGCTTGGGAGAGAAGAGTTAGTCAGTGAATACAACATTGGCAGATTAAGCCCACATGTTCTAGAGAACCTGGGTGTCTTTAGATGCAATGGGGATTGGGTGCTTAAGATGTTTGAGAGGTGACTGTGCGTTGTGTTGAAGCACCATCACTATTTTTGGTTACTGGTCTGTCCCCTATTAGTCTCCCATTAACTTGTTGGTTGCATGGATGTCTCGGGGGTAGCAGTTTTTCCCCTCTTCACGTGGCTAATGCTGTGTCTACTCTAAAGAGAGTAGACACATGATGAGAGGGGGTGTTCACAGCCATTTTGGGTCTGTATGCCCCAATACTTCCCTGAATCCTCCACTCGGTTCTGCTGCCAAACAGTTCATTCTTTGCTGCACACTGACAGCTTGTTCCTTGCAGCACACTGCCTTTGTGCTCTCCCAAATCACAGGGGGATGAGCAGTGAAGAATGAGCTGTTTAGCTGCAGCAGAGGATCTGGGGCAGACCCGACAACTCTCCTGCATGGACTACAACTCCCATAATTACATGGGAGTGCTTCTGCAAGGAGAGCTTCCGGCGTGAGGGATAGGGTTAGCCCCTGGACATGGAACAAGGGGAAACATGTCTGGCTATACAATGGTGTCAACACACATTCAGCCACCCCTTTCCGTTGCGTCTAAAGGCATCCTCATCTCAAGGAATCAGTATATTAGTGGCTTCCACACGATGATGCTTTTAACCTCGTATCTTTCAGCTATTAAAAAGCAAAGGCCCTGATCTTACAAGCTGCCCCCAAAAGTTAACTTGCTGGGGCAGGGTCCTGTCTATAATGAATGACTGTACAGTGCGAGGTACATTGCTGGGGCTATGTATGTACTTAATAATGAACAAAGCTCACTCATCCAAGGAGAGACCCACTGGTTTACTGGGGCTTTGCAGAGGCCCAGGAGTTGTCTGCACACAGCAGCTTGCAATGAGTCGATGCATAGTGCTATAGGGCAGTAGCTGGATAGAAGTTCTCAAACTTTTTTGAACCATGCCCCTCTTCCACTTGTCTGTCATGGTTGAGACCTCTCCCCTCACCACACACATACATAGATCTTGCTTCCTCTCTACATCTCCCCCTTCTATGGCTCCCCTCCTTGTCACCCCATTATTTAGGAGTTTCCCCCTAGCTCAGTGAGAACATGGAGGTAGGTGTTTGTCAGTTGGGGTCCTTCTCATGCCCCCAGTTGAAGAACCTAGGCTCTAGGGCTTTTGTTTTCTTTTTGATTAATGTAAACTCACTCTGGACAGAGGTGAGGTGCTCTTGAGCCTTGCCACCACATCCAGCAAAGAGGAGAAAGTGGCAAGATTTAAAAAAGAAAACTCCCCCCAAAACCCACCTTGAGTTGCTTTTGAATGCTTTACAATACAATTCATTTACTTTTTTCCCCTAGTGATTTTGCTTAGGTTTAATACATTCACCATATTGATCATTTCAGCAGTTCCTTGTAAGTCTTAAGCATTTTAAAAAGTCAATTTAAAGTGCACTGGAGCTGCAGGCAGTTGTGTCCTCCTACTGCAAAAGTTTGTTTCATTATCCCAGACAATCCACTACCCAACGTGTTATGCTCTCTACATGGCTGCGCTTTTGTGTGTTATTTCACACACAAGTTCTTCAGAAAAAACTGAAATTCAGCTCACCCATTTGTTGCGGACACTGAACTGATGCACAGGCAGCTTAGAGCTGTATCTTTAGCCAATATGCTTTGTTTGTTCTTGTAAGAGGAGATTGCCCTTCTTCCTGATGACTCCTTAGTTCTGCTCTCCACTCACACATACTTCCCAAGGACAAACTACAAAGAGTGAAGTTACTTGCATATAGAGGGAAGGAGAAGTGGAGTGAATGCCAGAGCTTTAAAGTGAACTTTTCCTCTCCCTCAGGCCCCCCCTGTACATTTGATTCCATAGAGTATTAATAGCAGGACTGTGTATTATGTAGCACTGACTTACTGAACTGGCTTTGGTGAATGTTAACAAATAATTGAAAGACACCCTGGCAATGGCTCTGTTTCTAGCTGGTCAAAGATTGCTGATAAGAGCAGTGGTAAACAATTTATAGCCACAAGAACATTACTAGAACAGCAGCAGCTACAAATGCAGAAACAATGGAAAACATACAATACATAAAAGGAGACACTTTCCCATACATTACACAGAAATCATTATGGTGAGATCCAGATGGAATATTATTTAGAGCATACTTTGCTCTGAGTAAGAAAAAATAAGAATTTATCTCATAGCCTTTCTCGCGTTGGCTGGAACATGACTGATAAATTTCTATATAGATTGTTGTTTCACTGCTTGACACAAGACAGGGGGAGGGACACAGGACATGATAGTGATGATACAGTTCTATCAAAGCTTATTCCTCAATAGTTACAGCAAATGTTAAAAAAAAACCTCTTGACACTAGAGGAATTTTATGCATGATTAGGTAAGGAATCTTGTATCAGGAAATCAGCAAAGGCCATTTAGTGCTCAAAGAATGCAGAAAATGGTAATTAATGGCATTTAGAGTGAAAAAGCATTTCAAGAGTGAAAGAGCATTTCAAGAAGTTTATACTTTATAAAAGTCCTTTATACTGTTGTATACGTAGAATAGATGTCTTCACTTGTGACTTTACAGTACATTCCATTACCACGTACAATATCCATGTAGTTGCATTACATCAGGGTTGTGACTAGAATTCTAAGTAAAGGATCTAGAAGAAAAAAAACCTAGGGCTGCCAACAAACGGTTTCCTCTAGACTACCCGGAGTAAGTGGTTTGTGGATGGCAGCCTATATTCTCAATCCTAGTGAAGCTTGGCCTCTAAAGTTATGCTCTTTATTTTGTTCTGATCTAGTTTGTAATCTCTTTTCCTCACTTTACCAATGCGGAAAATAGGGCTGTCTGCAGAGTAGTAAAACGCATCCTGCCTACTGAAAACAGACCTGTAGTTCCCAGTTAGCTTTTGGGATAGCAGCTCCATGCCGACAATGGGAGTGCAGTTAGTATGGAGAAGTGTCTGGTGGGTGTGCTACCTGGAGGCAGAGAGGAGGGTAAGGACAGGACTTTGGAGCACAGATCCAGGTTGTGTACTTGTATCAGTTCATCTGCAATGGTGTACACTCAGCACAGAGTGGAGCCTACTAGCTGCACTCAGTTTGGGGATCCTAGTTCAGTTCTATGGGTCCTGGAGACCCAGGCTGTGATAAAGTGTTTTAGGTTAGAAAATAAAGAGGGTGAAGTAAAAAGCCAACAGAATTATTTCAACCTGTGGATTGCAACTTAACCCACTCTGTCTGCTCTAGAGCAGAGATTCTAAGGGTACGGACTCAATGGGTGTTTTTGGAGGGACAGGAAGTGGGCTGGAGCCCTGAAGCCGGCGCATGGGTGACTCAAACTGGAGCTGTATGCACCCAGGGGTTCAGCTGCATTCAGACAGACAAACAGGGTGCACAGGTGAACCAAGCGTGCAGTTCCTCTGCCCCGGGAAAGCCCCGACAGGTGAGCCAACCCTATGCTCCAGCCCCACGCCTTACTCTGGTCACCATGGGAATGGGATGCAGTTGTAGCAGCCTTTCTGGCCATTTGTTCCACCGATATCTGTGATCTGGATGGGACTGTGTTTGGTGGGGGCTCATGGGCCTGTTTAGACAAAGGCTCCCTGTTGCCCTGGGTTTGGGCAGCTCCCTTGGTGAGGTGTGCTCCAGGATCTTCTGGAGCGCCGCCTCAGGGGTGCCCTGATCCGCTTTACACCTCTGCCAGTTGCTTTTCAGACAGGTCAACCTGGGGGTGAAGTGGGCTGGCATGGGCAAAAGTGGAGCTGCTGTCCATCTGTTTACACCCATTGGAGTAGGTTCTGCTGATAAAAATATAGCTGGAGACGGAGTAGTTCAGATGATATATTTTATTGGGCCAGCTACTGTTTGTAAGCACGTGCAAGTTTTTGAGCCATCCAGGGCCCTTCATTGGACTGCAGGTTGTCAGAACTAAATCTGAGCAAATTTAGTTCTGAATTGCCTGTAGCTTGATGAAGGGCCCTTTGTGTCTCCAAAGTTGGTGCACGTTGTCACCAACAGTTGATCCAATAAAAAAATATTCTGGGACCAGCCCTCGCTCTAGATAGTCATGCTTTGCACTGAGCATGTAATTCCGCTTTAGTATTTCAAACTCCCAGGTTGCAGTGTGTCTGCTGCCAACCCTGTAGCCCTGCAGGGATCCCGTCTTGTGTTCATTTGCATGTTAAAGTATCTTTCTTCCTGCTGTGTTTCCTGATCTGACTGATAGCAAAGCACTTCATAATTATAAGACAGGACCAAGCATTTGATTTGACAGTGAGTCTGGTGAACAGGAAGGCAGGAAACACAGAGGAAAAGGAATGTCAGTTTTGTTTTCTTATGAATTTTTAATGCTGAATATGTATTTTCTCAGATTTTGTAGGAAGTGGAACTCCACTTGCATTTCCCGTGTCTGTGACCCTTTGCTTTCAGCAATGAGTAGTCACTTTTAACCTTGTGATTGAAACAGAATTTTGATTTCTAGCTAAATATCAGACACGAGATATGTCTGACAGGCTGTACTAAACTGGCACCTCTCTGGCTAGACTAAGGACCTATCCTCAGTGGAATTAAAGTGTTATAAACCCCTTCACCAGAGAGACAGAAAAAGCCCTACCAGTGAGATCACATAGCTGTGGCCCCAGGAAGTTGCTGGAATGTGGAGCTCACAGCTGTTCTCATGAGTAGGACATATTAAAAACCACCATATAAAACAGGGACTCTGAGGGGCAAGGAGGCTAGTATGGAGCTTCTCTCAAATCCAGCTGTGATGGCAGCAAGGCCAAGGTCTTTTATCTTCCTTCACTTCAATGCAGAAGAAACTTGGGACTGAAAAGAATATCTGGACTGATTGTCATCACAGGTTGTTAACAAACAAGATGGTAACCCACACCAGATGGGTGTCCACCTGCCCGTTCATTAGGTGTTTGCCACCACAAGTCACATGACCACCAACCATCAGACATGCAGCCCCCAATCACAGCAGGGTCCCGGAGCATGTGGAGTCTGCCATGCGGGCGCACGTAGGCTAATGTGCGCCCATGTGTCCGTGTCCTGTCAATTAGGTTGCATGCAGCCTCGCAAGCATACAGGTCCAACCAGCATTATATACAGCATAGAGTTACGGGTGAAAAGCCTAGTGTTCTGAGGAGCGACCACTTCCTGCTCCTGTCTCCACTCTTACTGGCACGCACGTAATGTCTGTCTTAAAAGCCCAACCTGCACCAAATTCAAACATGTGCTGTCCCAGCTCGTCCTGGTTTACAGCACCATGGCGGGATGGCAGACTAGCAGGGGAGGGAAAGGCACCATGGTAGGAAAGTGGGCTGGTGTGGAGAGAGGCACCATGGTGGGACGGTGGACTGGCAGGGAAGGGAAAGGCACAATGTTGGGCTGGCAGGGGGACAGGCAGCATTAGGGTGGCAGGAGAGGGAAAGGCACCATGGTGGGCTGGCGGGGGATGGAAAGGCTGGTGGACGAAAGGTACCACTGCTGAACACTTCTTTGCAACCTCCACTGGTGGATCCGCAGAAGGAGAAAAATGTCCCTCTGCCAGTCCCACCAAGAGAGCATGTCTGGCTGCCCCAAAAAGGGGCAGACAGAAAAAGAAATAAATGGACTTTGCAAATAAATAAAAACATTTTTAATAATTAAAGTTCAGTAAAATTTAATAAATAAATTTAAAGTTAAATTAAAGTTTATATTATAAAGTTGCTATATTTTTCACAATCCATGGTTTCTGTGATTATTCTGGCAAAGGTAGGTGGTTTGAGGGAGTGGGAGCAGTGGAGAAAGGCAGTATGGCATAGCAGTAAGCTGCTTTGCAGAATGGAAGGGAAGAAGGAGTGGTGGGTGCAGGAGGTGGGAAGTTCTCTGGACATGCACTTGCATGTGAGGGGGCACATTGCGGGGCAGTGGAGAATGACGGTATGGCATAGCCATAAGCTGCTTTGGGGGCTGGTGGTTGGAAACACTTGCCCTTGAAGGTGGGTGGTCGGTAGGACATCTGTGCCTCTGCACTTCCTATTGCCATTTCCAGACCAGACTAGTTTGCAAATGCCAACAGGAAAATGAAGAGCTTCAGGGTTGCAGCTGGCTCACCTGTGAATGTTAATAGGGAAAGGGACTCAGTCAATCACGTATGTGATTTGCTCAATAAAATCACTGTTCTGTGCGTAGCAAAAGGTTATTTCCAGTCGCCAAGCGCTGGCAGATATAAACTCAGGTATGAACATCCATGGGTGGGTGGGGATAGAAGCTGGAATGACTCCATGAGTGATATCTTGGAAGAAAGGGGCTGCTTCTTCCCATGGTTCAGTGTGACTGAGGGTATTTTCAGACGTTATGGGTCTCCCTCTTATCACAGTCAATCCCCTGTGGTGGAGGAGAGGCCCGTAACGTCTCAAGGATTCCTGCCAGAGATTCACCCTAGTGAACCTCCGGTGGGAATCAGATTAACCACGATTCTGGAGGTGAGGCCGGCCTCACCTCTGGAATCGTGGTTAGCGTAACCACGATCCGGGATCGGCAGAAAGTAACGTCTGTTACCTTCCAACAATCCCAGAGTGTGGTCCCGGCCACGATCCGGGATCGGGCGCAGCGGCCGTCTCCTGGAGGGCGGGTGGCTGCGGGAGCGTGGGGGTGCGGGGCTGTGCGGCCGCATGTGGCGCCACACAGCCCTGCCCCCTCCCCGAGCGGAATCAGGCCGGCACGTCTAAAGGACGGACGGCCTGATTGTGGACCGGGATCCAAAACGGATCCTGGGCCATGGTAAAAGGGAGGCCCGTCATGCCTAAAAATACCCTGAGAGTCATGATGGGATACTGGGAAGGGGTGTGAGGAGTGCAATGGGGAAGAACTCCTGCCCATGTATTAGGTTTGTCATGCTAAACCTCTAAGTGGAGGCTGCCCAAACTCACAAGAAAAACAGACAGGGGGCTGCCCGTTTATTAGGGTCTACATGCTAAACATGCGAGTGGGGGCTGCACGGACCAACAGGAACTCCATCAGGCTATCGTCTCATTTGTTTACATCCACAGTTAGGTCCCCTGGATGGAATAAAATGAAATTCAAGAGACAATTATTCTCCCATGTTGGAGAGGATTAGAAGGGCTTTTTTTGGTTTAGGTTTATTTTTTCAACATGGTGGTGATCCCCAAACATATATGGCTCTCTTCCTAGAGGAGACTGTAGAAAATCAAAGGCAATTGGGTAGAATAAGAGTAAAGTGAGGTGTAATGGTCCCTAGCAGTTTGGGACTAATAGAACAATATCGTTCAGGAAGGAGAAAGGAAGGGGGATATTTGCTTGATTTAAGAGCCTGTTTGGAAATTTTGGTCATGATAGGGAATGCAAAAAGGATACAAAAGGGCTGGAGCTGATTAAGGGAATAAATACATGTCTTCCCTGTCTGGAAACATGCACTATAGCATAGTATAGCTTAGCAAAGGTGGGGTTTCCACTACACATTGGTCCTACCCTACAGCTAATTCCATTTGTAGCTTTTGCTTGTACAGTGATTGCTAAACAAACATTAGCATTTGTGCCAAAAGTATAGGCATTTGATTTGAACTGAGGGACAAAGAAAGAATGTAGCTCTCCTTGTTAAAATAAAGCAATTTCTTTCTCTTTTAGTGTCAGTCTCTTTGTATCCAGAATTGTCGTGTCCTTTCCAGCTAATTTTATTTATTTTAACAAGGGAATCATGCTTGACTCAGTTGAAATCCCTTCAACAAGCAATCTGGCATCAGTTACTACTAGAGATGACTGGAGTGGGAATGGACACATTTCTTTGCAAAAGCTTTTGTTGGAAATTTTCAATATTTTAGGCTCTTCAGTCTCCCGTTGTGCTAATTACAATAACAAATTGAGGTGGCCACACTCTTGTCCTAAATAATTATAAATCTGTAGCCATAAAGAACCTGGTTTCACATGCACTACTTTCCTGGTACACTGGCACAAGAACTGCTCCCCATGCACTCAGATTCTTCCTGCCAGATAAGCTGAAGGAGAATCTCCATTAGCTGAGAATAGTGAGTATGCCACCAAGATGACCAGCTTGAATTCCATCCACCAGCAGGCTGTGATGCAAAAATACTAGCCAGTATGTTTCTCTCTCCCCTCCCTAAGATGTTTTTATAAAGTTGTTTTGTGCTTATCTACATGAAACACACATAGTACATGGCATTCTCCAGAAATAAGTAAGCTTATTCAATGAGGGCATCTTTTAGGACCTGAGCTGCCTGGCTATGGGTGTTTTCAAATGAGATGCTACCCCAGCATGGCCACCCAGGAGCTATGGAAGGTGAAGTGGGGGGATGCACGCTATCGTGAGACACGGAACACTGCTGGGACATCTGGATCACTCCGTGTGGGGCAGGCCAAATGGATGCATGGCAACAGGTAGTCATGGAGCCCCTGCCTGTATGAATGGCAGCAGCTAGCCATGCCAACAGACAGGTCTGCTGCTTGTCGGCAGGGGAAGGGTCTTTTGCAAGTCACAAGAACTGGCCAGGAGTGCTGGGAACCTGGGTTCCCCCAGTACACACGTCTGGTACATGTCACTTGCAAAGGTCAACCCAGCACGCCCCCCCCCCCCCCAATGGTCTGGGGCAGAGGGACTGTGTGACAACTGCCTCTGTGGCTGTGGTAGCCACACTCACTGGAAGTCACCCATTAGAACTGCTCCCCGTGCACTCCACCTTCATGGGCTCTCTGCAGCAGAGCCATGCTGCGGCCACGGACCCCCCAATCCCCCATCACCATGCTGGTTTAAAAACACCCAATGTCCCTCTTATGTAGAGAACATATTTGTTACCATGAGGGGTCTGGCTTGGAATTGTGGATATTGACACAGGTGGTCACCAAACTCAATTTGACTTGTGGCATACATAACGTTTTGACGCAGGTTTTCAAAAGATCCCTCAAGCGCCAGTTGCCTCTCATCGAATTGATGCAGCTTATTCACAGGTTGTCTGTTTTTGCCTCTGTAGTGCAATCCTTTGGGAGTACAAAGATGCACTTACTTTCTCCTTGGTGGCCATTAACTTCACTTCCTCTCCTTTTAGTTTCCCTTGCTTCTCTCATGACATCCTTTGTTCTCTCTTTTTTCCATTTTCATTTCTTTATCATTCACCAGTCAGTGTGGTACATTAAATAGCATATTTGTCTCTGAACTAGGAGCCTGGAGTTCAAACCCTGGCTGACTTTAGGCAGGTTACATTCTCCCAACTTGCCAAGGAGTCATGGATGACCACTTGGCTACCTTTGACCACTGACACCAGAGGGATCCTTTCCTGTCCTTCAAGCTCCATCATCCTTGTTGAGAAGATGGTTGAGACTCATTCATCATGCATGAGTACTCTGTCTGTAGCTAACTCCCCCTTTGTAGCCTAATAACATCATGTGCTGCAGACTACACTGTTCTAGGCTGAAGCTTAATTTAGGATTCAGCCTGCATTCAGAATAATCCCCACTACTACACTGGATTATGGGGAAGTCAATGGGAGGATGTTTATTTATTCTTTTTTGACAGATAAGCAAAACATTAAAAAGCATGAGATTTTAGCAAGGCGAGTCTGAAATAAGAGTCCTGGATAACTGGCCCTTTTCTTCCTTTGATTACTCTTTCTACCCCATCCATATCTCTGCCTTAATATTGGATTCTGTAATGTTTACATTCTTTAACACTAAACTGAACAACACATCACTTTGAACTTACAGTGTGTCATATGCATGATTTACTGCTGGCTGCTGATCATCACTCCAAATCTGGACAGAGGCTTCAGATTTCAAAGGCAGATACATTAGATATAGCTAGGGAGCCATGTGACTGGTAGTTGACTCAAGGGCATCTCCCCCCAAATGTAAGAGAAACACACAAAGGGCAAAATTAGAACATAATTTATGTCCTAATTACAAAAGAATATTCAGCAATGCTAAGGCTCTGGCAAGCAGGCAAAACCCACAGAGCTCAACAAAGAGGCTGTCACTTGCTTCTCAAGCTGGAACTTTGTAAAAAATAATGACTAGAGTTTACTTCTGCACATTATTGCCAATTTTTTTCATATAATTGTTTTGAGAAACTAATATATCACTTATTGCTTTGGGCAGAAAGTAGTCTGGCTTTTTTATCCAGGCGCTGTTTTAATCCCAAATGCTGCAATTGCTTACAATGCAGATTAATAGGATTTGTTTTAAAATAAAAGTCATTTTGAATTACAAAAATAGGGAAAGAAGCACCTGCTGATTTTTTGCATTCATGTAATTTAAAACCTAACCCAAATGTATGATTTAGAATTAGCAGGGGGGAAAAAAGCACATACTTGTATAGAGACTTTGATGAAAAGTTTAACTCAGACCATATATCCTATCCAAGATGTAACTCCTAGATGTGGTATTTTATCCTAGAAATGTAAATGGACTTTAAATAGTGACAAAGTGCTTTCTTCCTATTTGGAGAAAGGTTCTAGTCTGACAGACACACATGAGAAGGTACTATGACTACCTTTGCATAAATCTTTGCAGAATCGGGGTTCAATACTTTTTCTAACATTTTGATTTTAAGCTTGATCACTAGAATACATCACACAGCATGCTCTTTATGCCTTGAAACAAATCTTCCCCCTTAAACTAATCACCTGGAATTTTAGGTGTCTAGCAGCTTCTTATATTTTTCTTTTTTTAACTACAGCATCCTTTAATCTTAGTTTCTTTCTTGATTTTTTTTTTAGGAGGAGCACAATTTGCAGGAATATTAAAGTATTAAATGATGAGATGTATGCCAACTGTATAAACTGATATACTGAGAAATCTTGTATCTCGGAAAAATTGGTGTTTTGATGTTCTTTTAAACAAATAAGTGAGTTTTGATCAATTTAAATGAAGGCTTACAATACACTGACTAAACTAAGCGGAAAGCACTCTAGTAGCAATTGTGGTTGAAAGTTTGTATTGGTGGTTTTTTGTTCTCGTTGAGAATCCTGGGTTTTGATTATCTCGGGGACCAAGAACGAACCGAGAACCAGCAGTATCTGTCTGTGAGTCTAAATAAGAACAAACAACTATTTATTTTATTTTATTTTATTTTAAAAAAAGTTTAAACTCTCTGTGAGCTTTGGGGGGCCTGGCCTAGCCTCAGTCGTGGTGATGGGGGAGCCTCAGCTTCTTCAGGTATGTGTGCCTGTCCCAATCTGGGGGGGGAGAAGGTCCGAGGACACAGCCCAGCTCTGGCAGTGTGGGAGCCTCTTCTGTTGTGGGGAGGGACATCTGGCCCTGAAGATCAGCTGGCCGGTCAGCACACCATTCTGAGTGCTGGGGGTGGGGGGAGGAAGAGGATAGTTGAGAAATTATCCTGAGCTTAGCATAATGTTGCGTGAATGGCCGAGTAGGAACCCTGTGGGGAAGTAGATTATGCCTCAAAGCATTTTACTTTTCATATGACCATTGGATCTGATTCTGCTCTTACTTCCAGTGGCTTTACCTAGTGTCACTCAATTTACTTCAGTTGAATTATACCTGATTAACATTATGTAAGTGAGAAAATAACCAGGACCAGTGGTTTTAAAAGGCTTAGGAATACACACTGGGGAATAAAGCAAGCAAAGTGTTTCTTATACCATGTTCTCCCTTTGGTCATTCATAATGAGCTTTGCTGTCCTCTGTGGTCGTACATGCTTTCTTCACCTACTGATTTACTGTCACAGTTGCAATGGTAAAGATTGATTCTGCGTAAAAATAGTTTCTTTTGAAAGAGGCATTGCCACCGCAAAAGCCTGCCCTCACCATTTTCTGAGAAAGCAGGAAGTTACTACTGTTTAAACACAATCATGCAGAGTAAGTATTCTTGGTACAGCAGTGTTCTGTTTAATGATGCATGCACTGATGCATGTAAGATTAATAACTACTGCTTAGTAAGGCCGTATCAGCTCACAAAGTTGCACCAGCACAGTAAAACCACTTTAGTTAAACTGGCACAAACCAAAGTGTGGACACTCTTATTTTGATTTAGCATACATTGGTTCCTAATAAAACTGAAATAAGTGACACTTAACCCAAAGTAAGAGTGCTCATACAGTTTGACATGTGATTTTACACTGTGTGGACACGGGAACAACTAAATTAATTCAAGTTCACACTTATAATGAAGCTGGTGCAACCCTCTTGACTTTCCAACTGACTTCCAAGTGTGTATGGGATCATGATGTCGCAGCTTATGATCAGACATATTCTTTACGTGATGTGAGCATATATTTGCTAAAGTGTGTTTATACCACTTGTATACCTTTCAGGCCATAAAATCCCAATGAATTGAATGCCTGTATTTAAAAATACCTAAGAGCATGATTTTTTCTCCTGAAAGTGTCCTTCAAAATGTTGCAAGAGGTAGGTTTGCAATTGAAAAGACAAGGGCCATGATTTACAAACCACTTACTCTGGAGGAGTCCTCTGTGGGCTTCAATGGGACTACTGCGGAGTAAGTGGTTTGTGGATCACAGCCAAGGAATATTAAACAGCAAAGTGTGAAAAAAAGCAAAACTGTCTTATGGAAGGTGCTAAATATCTCATGGCGATTTTGATTTCTGCTACCTGGTCACCTTTCTATGTGCTGAGAATCTGAAGCCTTTGCACCACTCTATCCGGGGAGCTGACATTTGAAAGCAGAGGGAGACAAATCATAAATGGCTTTCCACCCAATCACATCAACACTTGGGTTCTTGTGTCAGGAAGTCGAAGTCCCACCAGACCTCCACATACTAGAACAGTAGAAGCCAGGAGAATGGGGACTGCTTTGGTGATGCTAACAAGGGAACCAAATATTAGATTGCCAAGTACAGCTGCTGCTTTGCATAGTGCATTCAAAAAGCCGAAGCCTGTGGCCCTAAAAGAGAAAAAGAATAAGAAAATTAGAAACACAAAAAAACCAAAAGCCGCTGGTGCAAATCTGCCTGGCTTCATTAGCTTCAGAGCTTTGTTAGTAGTTCTCAACTTTTGTGTACATGGTTGTGTAAAAAACATTTTTTTTAAAATCCAGGCACCACCTCAAAATACCCATGACCACCAGTAGCTGGGCAGCAGCAGTGAGTGGGAATGGGAGTGGAGCGAGGACTGGGCAGCAGTGGGGAGGTGACTGGACACAGCAGGAGGCAGAAGCTAGAGAAGTGGGGAAGCCTCCTCTCCCTATTCCCGCATCCCTGGCTCTGTGTCCACAACAAATGGATGGAAGGGAATACAGGAGAGGACACAACACATCTACACCTGGGCTCATTGCCCCCCACCCAGAACCCAAGAAGCTCAGGCCCTGCTCACAGGCCACCGCAGGTCCCGTCCCCAAGACTCCTCTTGGGATCTACTGGTGGGCTCTGACCTACTGGTTGAGAATCACTGCCCTAGCTGCAGCCTTGCTCTCAGTTTTATAATGCAGAATCAAAGCCTATAACTCTTAGAGCTTGTGCTTATAGTCTGTGTTTTTTCCACAATTTTTGTATGGCACACACACAAGTTTATTTAAAAGTGAATTTGTGACAGACTTTGATCTCAATGTATATTTCGGCCATTATTCCGCCGGCAAATGAGATGGCAGTAAATACCTGGCATCGCTTCCAACCTTCAGGTTAAGGTATTTTTTTCTATGTGCAAGATTGAACTCTCTACCATCAAAAATTCAGGAGGGAAGAATGACAAATATCCCGTACGTTCAGCGTCTATGCCCCTTCGATGCCCAGGGGGCAGAGACAGTTGAGCATATTGTTTTGGAATGTGAACTGTATGTAATCCCACGGGATCGATTATTGTCTCTCTACCTCGATCAGATAAAGACTAGCACAAATGATGTGAGACTATGTAGACTATTGGAGGACACCAGGGCCAAAGTCACAAGAGGCTTTTTGATAGCAGTCTTTAAAATAAGAGATTGTTTTTTGGCTAGTGCACCAATAGACCATGAACACGATGAAGAGTTCTATGCCATGATCAATGCCAACAAGGAAGAGAGATACACTTAATAACCAGAGTGTCAACTTAAAACGCTGCTGTATAGCATAACAAATGTGGACTTGGACAATGATGTATTGTAAAGGAGAGTGTCTAATTTGAAATATATTTTTGTAGGTACGGTATATGTCATATTTAAATATATATATTGTATTGAATTTTATGGGGGATTGCTGAAGGGCTACAAAATAGAAGAGGTGGGAAGCACGGAAATCGAGCAGTTAGAGCCACCCACTTTGGGGTCAACCCAAGTGCAGTGGCTGGATTAGGCCCACTATTAGGAAGAATTGGGTATTGGCATTAGTATTCAAAATTTCCCACTGTAATGACGTAATGTCAAGGGAAAAGTGGTTACTATTAGTAAATATTATTAAAATATAGAACTAGACCATAATATCTCAAGGATGAGAATAGGCCAATTTACTCAAATGTTTTAGCTATTAATGGTTTTATTTATGCATCCCATAGGATTGCTTTTATACTTTAATTTTGTATGGTTTAACTATACAAACTTGTATTTGTTTGTTTGTTTTGTATATGCCATGAACACGGTCGAGCATAGAAATAAATTCATATTCATTAATTCACATATATTTCACAGCAAGTAAAAATTAGAGTTTCGCTGGGGCATTTCTATTCTGCCTCTTTGAGAAACCACGAAACAAATTAGATGACTGATGCATGACTTGATATCTAGAGGTCAGAGCAGGAGACCTTCAAAATCAAAGAAACATAGGGAAGGCCATGATGATCACACCATGATTAATCTAGACTTGTATCCTGTTTCTGACAGTGGCCGACACTCAGTACTTTAGAAGAAGTGCAAGGGGATTGTAGGAGTAATCTGTACCATGAAGCTTTCATCCTAAATTCTAATAGTAACAAACTAGCCTTAGCCCTGAAGCACAACATTAATCACTATCCTTGTCATCTAATCTATATAGATGTCCAATCCCCGCACCTCACTCCACCCTGTGGACTGCATTAAAATCCTACTCAATCACATCTCGGGCTTTCGTGGAATGACTCTTTCTTCTTGTTGGAGACTTTAAGCTACTGTTTTCTCTATCTACCTTATATACTTTCATCACGTTCCCCTCATTTTTACCTCCTTTCTAAGTTAAGCAATCCCAACCTTTCCAATTTCTCTTCATATAAGCGTTTCTGAAGATGGGTATGCCACTCAGATGAGGGGTAAATCAATGATTATGGCATTATCATCTTTTTTCCATCTCATTTCTTATGCATCCCAACATTTTGCTTTTTTGACAGCAACTGCACATTGAGCCGGGGGGTGGGGTGGGGGTGGAGGAAGAGTCCTTACTGAGCCATCCACAATAATGGCCATCTAGGTCCTTCCTAAATTACTAGTACTGCTAATCTAGAATTAGTACTGCTAATCTAGAACCCTGTATGGTATAGGATTGGTTTTTCCCATTAATGTACATAGCATTACATTTATCTTATACTAAATTTCAATTACTATCAAAGTGCTCATTCATCTAGCTTGGTCAGATGCCTCTGACGTTTCTCAGTCTTCCCTGGATGTGACAACTAAGTAATTTTGTGTTAACAGCAAATATCGCTACTTCACTGCCCATCTCCCTTTTTCATGGGGAAAATCAGAGATGGGAAACATTTCCCTCCCACAGGCTACGTTGAAAATTAGTACTTGTAGACCATGGGCTGCAGATGAGCTGGTGACAGGGTTACTTAAGTGGCGTGCGCAATGCAGAGGAAGGAAGGGGTGGGTTCAGACACTGAATCAATGCCATAGATCAAACACCTGCTATCCTTTACCGAGTTCCCACATCTTGGCTCCTTTCTTCTAAGCTCATTCTTGTTTCAGGGCAGGGACTGGATTCACAGGTCAGAGCCAAACATTTGAAAGGGACCAAATAAAAAACAGTTTGCCAATATTTGGCCCATGGGCCACAGATTCCCCACCTCCATATTAAATAATGCCATGCCTACTACTACCACCCATTTTTATAGCGCTAATAGGCATATGCAGTGCTTCACAGTCACAGATTTTGGAGACAGGTCCTTATCCAGCAGCGGGTTTACAATTTAAGATGGACAAGGGTGAGGGGAACACACACATTCCCATTTTACAGATGGGGAGCCAAGACTAAGATGTTGTGACTTACCCAAGGCCAACCAGTGAATTCATTGGCTGGGGCGAGATTCAAACCCTGGTCTCCCAGGTTTAAGTCCAGCACCTTATTCTCTACACCACATTGGCTCTAATACCTAGGAGACTCAAAGCATTAACCTCTCCACAATTTAGAAAACTGACCATTTATTCCTACTGTTTGTTTCCTGTCTCTTGGCCTGTTTTCAACCAATATTTGGCTTCTTGCTCTGTGACTATCTAGGGCACAATTCTCCTTCCCTTGAAGTCAATGGCCCAGTTCTCATTCCCTTAATGGCAAAGGATCATACCTCTTTGTTTTCTCTGTAACCTCTTGTGGGGGAATTGTGATAGAGGAAGTCCATTCCTGTGGAGGAAACAGTCAACCCCAAGTGGAAAGTGCATACCTCCCAACAATCCTACCTGAGGCAGGACAACCCTGCTTTTGCAGGAAAATTTCATGGTATCACCTGGCGGTGATGGCTACCAAAGCAGCGGGGCATCTGCATGTAGCAGCCAACAGAGTGTTCATATATGGCTGCTGCTGCCAGGCTACCAATGCACCTGTGCCACCCAACACCTGCTACTGCCACCACCACACCTCAAGTCGGCCTCCTTACCGGGTCCCTGGAGCAGGCCCTCCCACCACCAAGCATGTGTGAGTGAGAGAGTGTGTGTGTGTGTAGAGTTTTGAGCATGCATGCTTGTGTGCATTCATGCTTGTGTGAGTGTGGGGCTTATGTCTCCTTCCTGACTGAGGGGACACCGCGTTGGCCACTTTGAATGCTGGGAGGTAGGAAAGCAGCCAGGGTGCTTAATTGACTGCAGCCAGGTGGCTGATAAGCCAGACCAGATGGCAATTCTAAATAGGAGCTGTGGCAAAGTGAGAAGACTATGCATCTCCAGCCCCATCTCCTCTGGGGAGCAAAGAGCAGAGCTGGCCCCTGCAACAGCACTGACTAGGGAGAGAACCTGGTCAGTGGAAACCTGTTAAAGGTGAAAATGGACTGTTCTGTAAGGAGACTAATATCCTCTGTCTTCTCTGAAAACTTACTAGACAAGCTTCCCCAGTCTCTATAAAGAGGTGTGTCTAAAAAACAACAACCCTTAAAGCCTCCCTGTCTGCTTGCATGGGATGACTGTGGATGTCAGGAAGTGTGGCCAACACCCAAAGGAAAAACATATATAAAACTCTGAATAGATTAAATCTCCATGTCATTCTTTACTGGCATATTTAAAGCATTCTAGGAGGCTAGTGACTCAGGAATTGCCCTTACTGCAACCAGGCTGGTTAGCCTATATCAAGTCATGATCTTCCAGGTGTTAAGTAATACTCCAAATTACCAGCTACAGGTGTGTAAATCTCACAAGTGCATAATTCCCTGGATTTTCCCTTGAGACTTTTTAAAATACAGGCACCATATTTGCTATCCTCCAGTCCTCTGGCACAGGCGCATATTTCAGTGAGAGAATGTGGACTTTTTCTAGCAACTCAGTCCTTTCATACTTTATTTCCTTGGACGAATACCATCTGGGTCTAGCCTCTTCTACTATTTAGTTTCTTTGTTCCAGGACTTTTTCTTCCGACACCTCAAAATTTTGATCGATTAGTCGATGGGTTAGTGTCTTCCCAACATCCTCTGAGGTTAGGACTGAGGCAAAGAACGTTTCTGCAATATCCTTATCTTCCTTGATCAATCTGAACTCAAACCACTTTGAAAATCAAAGATTGCTACAGCAGAAAAAAGCAGCCTTTAGAATGCTGGATTTGGCCTCAGGGCGGGGGAATACTCCCTGATAAGATAGATAAGCAGGGAAGGTTGGCTTGGCTCCAATCACCTGTATTTTATTCTATTTAGGTGGTATATCTGATCAAACAGGAGTTTGTGTAGATGCTTGATGCAGCCCCTGCCTTGGTATGGTATGAAAACTAAGACCTTGGAGGTAACAAAATCAGGAGCTTGAAAAACCAGTCTTTAAGGAAGGGACATCAAACCAGCTGTTGACAGCAAGTGTGACAGAGACAAGCCCCAACAGACATTGCTTTCTGGAAATATAAAAGCGTTATAAGCTAAGAGTACCTTATCCAATTTAGTATATGAGAATCTTAAACCTAGACATGTTCTGAAACCTGCTTTTATTCCAAAGCATTTTAACATGATAAGATTTGAGAGAGACAATTTCACACAAGCTTTTCAAAAAAGAATGCAGGTTCCATCATTTACATCTATCACAGCATGGTGGAAAAGGTGGGGAGGGGAAAGGAGATTTTTGCTGGGGCACAAGCTGGAATAATGACTTCCTTAATCTCCCTGTTACTTTTGGTTCTTGCCTGTGTGGGGAGGGGTGGGCTCTACGTAGGCAGTGGTTGGGTGGAGGAACTCCCTGTTTACATTAAGCTGGTGATGGCAAGCCAAATTCCCAACCTTTGCTGCCAGTATTACTGTAGCCTGAAGCATGGTCAAAAGATAATGACTATTGCAGAAGCTGAGGAAAATAATAATCTTCAGGTAGAAAAAACACTTTCTAATTAACAGGCCTCAGCCTGTCAAACACCCAGTATTATCAATTGTACAGTTCTAGGCCATTTTTTGCATGAGACGCTACCATGCAGGTCCATCCATGACCCACGTGTCCAAACATCTGTGTAAAAGAGGTGGTGGGTGGGTGCATGCTCCTGCGGCTCACGCATTGCCACCCACCTCCCCACACAAGGCAACTGGGAAAAAGCCAGGTTGCTTCAATGGAGGCATGGGTGCGGATGGGTGTTCACCTTTCACCAGCCCGTGTGCACACGGCATCATACTCACCCTTGGGACAGGTCCACCAACACACGGAGAAAAGGCCACGCAAGGGATAGAGAGGCACAATGCCCGTCTGGCAACCGACACTCCCCGTCAAAATACGTTCCCAGCCCGGCCAGGAACCCTTAAAGGAAATGTGTGCAAAGAGATGGACGCGCTGGCTTCCACATCATGCATGGCCCCAAGCCCGCAAAAGAAAAGAGCCAGCGCCATGGACGGACACGGAGACAGCCAAGTAAAGTGCACCACACCTTAGACAGGAGATGCTGTCATAAGGAGCCACGAAGGGGAAGCAACATGACAGCTGACAGGTGAGCACCAGCACAGCTGCTGCCACCACCAGCATAAGAATCACCAGGTGGGACACATCCGTGGTCCCCCATGACAGCCAGTCAAGCCAACAGGACCCCGGGGATAGTGATCTATTGAGCAGCTGCAGAGGGAGAGCCAGATGACAGCTGACAGTTATGCCTTCTCATCACAGGCGACCATCAGCTCCACTCCCACCCCTACTACATCCCCTGGGTTGGCCCGGAGCACAACGCCGTTTCACGGAGAGGTGGATCGGGTCCTATGTGTGGACGGGGAGATCATGGCCACCGTTCTGTTCTTGGAATCCCCTCTCGTCACCATGCACACCGTGTTTAGTCACCCATAGAGGTGTGCCAGGGCATTTCCACCCAAAGTGGAAAGGGCCACCAGGTAGAATGGTAGGTCCCAGGATCATGGCCAGGAGAGGAGAGGATGGGACTCAGGTGTGAAATGCAATCCCATCTCCCTCCCCAAAAAGGATATCGATCAGACAGTGGGGACGGGGCTCCCCTCCATTGGGTTCCCATCTGAAACGCAAGGACAGTCCTCTCAATGGCTGTAGCAAAGAAAGAAGGCCATTATAGGCCCAATGGGGTATTTAAAGAGGAAACAGCACACAAATATGCTTGTTAACCATAGTGCATTTATGTCAGTGGTGGGAAACCTTTTCCCTCCCAGGGGCCACTTTAAAAAGTAGTACAAGCTCTGAGGGTCACATAGAAGTTTGGGGCAGGAGAGTGTATGGGGTGCACTCAAGAAAAGGAGGTCCAGCTCATGGATTTGTGCCCTGGATCTGCTTCCTATCCTTGAAAGCATGCCCTCATTTCTGTTCACTTACCCAGAGTTCATTTTTTCAGTGCTTGGGGGGTAAAAATTGTATCCAGAGGCCAGATCCAGGAACTGGAAAGGGGCCACATAAAAACCTGCTGCAGGCCACATTTGGCTCCCGGGCCTGAGGTTCCCCATCCCTCTTTGTGCCACCGTGGCCACGTTGGAACATGGGCACCAGATCATCCAAACGAAACGGGAGAGGATATCTGAGGGCAACGCCTCCTCCCTGGGTCTCACAGATACTGTGGGCTATGCATGCTGCTATCACTAGCATGGAGGCCTTATCCAGGTCAAATTTGTTATGATTTCACATGAGGTGCCACCACATTTTAAGAACCCCAAATGCACATTCCACAGCACAGCAGGCGGAACACAACTTTGCATTAAAGACCACCAGCTCAGGTGTTCGTAGCATGGGGTACACCTTCATCAATCATGGCGTGTTTGATAGGCTGGATCTCTGATGATTACGGGACGCATGGGTACACCCTCAATAACTGTATATATTTGGGGCAATTTCCCCCATGTACATCCGTGCAAAGAATGGCGATGTTTGGAGGAGTCTCGCATCGTGGCTTCTCGCCGACACGCCAGTAAAGATGACCACGAAGCAGCCCCTGTGGTCCACGACAGCTTGCAGGGACATGGATAACCGACCCTTTCTATTGAGATAGTCATCTTTGCTGTTTCAGGGGCAGATTATGAGAATACGTGTCTCGCCTATGGCCCCGATGCAGTGCGGAAAGCCTATTGCGGCAAAGTCACCAATCGCCTCCTCAGGCTCAACCAGCTAGATCACCGACTCCATAAGTTTCTCCACAGTGGCCCTGCACACCTTGACGAGGATCTTAGCAACCGTGGAGGTTTCCACCTCGAATTGCTGTGCCATGTTGCAGCAGGAATCAGGGGTTGCCATTCTCCAAACGGCTATGGCCACGTGCTTTCCCAGTGGTATGAGGTCCCTCATGATGGTTGTCTCCTTCTCTAGGTGTGACCATAGAATACCAGCAAGGCGAGATAGTAGATTGCAGAGAATTCCGAAATTCTCAGTCCACTGGTCGTCTCCCCAGGTGACCAGTATGATCTCCCACCAATCCTCGCTCCTGAACTGGACATACACCTGTCGGGACGGTTTGGCAAATGCCATAGGTGACCAGAGCAACGTTTGTTGTCAGGAACCGGGATGCAAGGGAAACCCCCTCAGTATGGCATCCATCCACATCTGCCTGGCTCATTTGGTCTGCCGTATTGCCTGCAATCTCATCTGTGCCCTTTTCTGTCTGCAAGATGCGCTGTTGCTGTAGAGACTGTTCTGTGTGGCCATCATGGAGACCCAGTGCTGAGTTGCGTGTTGGAACCACAGTATGGGTGTCCTCTGCATATTGCGGATGCTCCTGAAGAGCACTGTAGCGGTCTGCAAGTACTGTTGAAGCGCTGCAACCATACCATCAGCCATGGATGGCCTTCATGGATAGGATAGAGTGTTCCCTCTGTGTGACTTTTTATTGGGGTTACCCCTTGTCTGTGGGCCGTGTATCAGCTCTGTTGTGTTTCCTAATGTCTTTTCTCTTGTCCTAGCCTTGCTGTGATGATCCACATGTGGCCTGGTAGTGGCCCTGGCCACGCCCCCCCATGTACCTTCATTTGGGTACCTTTGAGGGCATTGCCCAGGACCTGCAGCGGGCTGTGGCTGACTTCTGTGAAGGGAGTCGCTATCACGCTCCCTTTTCCCTCTGTGGGCTACAGGGGATGTGTGCTGAGGTGGACATTGGGATCTCTCTTCTCTCTTTCAGTGTGAGTGTTTATGCGGGAGGAGCACCAGGAATGGCTGGAGGTGGTGCTAGATGTGCGATGGCGGGTGCACAACCTCTCCTGGGCTCAGAGTGCTCGGTGGAACAGAGCCTTGGGCAGGCCCCCCTAGTTTTCTTTTTATGTTGTTGGTTTCTGCTGTTTTTAGTAAATATTATTTTGTTTGTTTATGAACAGTGTTGTCTGTATTCTCATTCCTGCAGGGGGTGATAGTCTCTCCTCAGCCGGGAGTGGGGGGAGGGAGGTGTTTGTGGGAATTGTCCTAGGTCTGTCAATGGGTCATTCTGCATCTTGTTCCTTGACCCGAGTCTGGGAACCTTGTCACTTTGGGCTAACTTCTCTGTGCAGCAAGTGTATGTATGGGTGTTACCTCCCATAGAGTTAGCTCCCCTTTGGGACCACTGTGACCTTTCCACTGCAGGTTGTAGGGCTGTGCTGGTACCCTGTGAATCCCTGCCCCATGTATTGCACATGTTACAGTGGTGTTGCAATGGTATTCCGGAGGAGTTTGCGTTCTGTCTGTTCTCACCCGATGTGTCCTGTGGTTGGGGCCGTGTGCATTTTGGACTGTCCCGTCTGCTTCGCAGGGGTGCTGCTTCTCCCCTTCCCCTCCTGGCACGGCTTTTGTGCCCTCGGACTTCCTGCTGCCTTTCACTTTTGTTCCTGCGCTGCCCCTGAGGTGCGTGCTGTGCCTTGGGAGTTTGGACTTCTTGGCGCCCAGCTGTCTCGCAGGTGTCTTGTGTGCCACTTTGTGTTTCTCTCCTGTATCTTCCCCTGTCCCTCCTCCCCTGTACACATGGAGTCTGGCTGGGGATGGGTGGTGACAGCGGCTGTGACTTCACTTGCCCTTTGTTCGATGTTACCACGTCATGCGGGGGGTGGGGTGGGCGTGTCCTTCCTCAAACCGTTGGGAGCAGTTGTCTGTAAACAGTGAGCATCATCAATGGGTGGAGAGTTGAGCATTGGGTGCCGTGACCTCCCTGGCCACTGTCCATTTGAATCCCTCCCCACTCACCCATGGTGGGTTGGCGGTGCATGGTTGCTCCACCCATTCCCCACGGTCCTGACCCTCAGTCGTGTCTATTTAAAAATGGCCCTGGTTAATGCAAATTTGGACAGAACTGAAGACCTAAAGTTTTTGAAAGGCAAATGGTACAGAACATATGGGGATGCTTTAACTGTACTAAAAGCTGTTTTTATATTACCTTGTAAAAGGTATATCGCCTCACAGATGTGGTCTCCTTACATCATCTAGTTATAGCAGAGGCCTGCGTACAATTTCCTGTGCATTTGGAACATTTACTTTCCTATGCTGGGCTCTACATGACTAGCACATTTAGAGCCCACGGTGTACTGTGGGACCGTCTCAGATGAATGTTTTCTTGATTTCTTATCTCAAAGATAAAAGTAATGTCATTTAAACCAGGCTCTCTTTTATAAAAAAAACAACTGGTTTCTTCAAATTGTTGCTACTGGATTGAGCCTCTTAGAATCTCATTAACACTACACTATCAAATGGCTTGGTCATAAAGAGATTTTTATAAGGTGTTAGAATAACATGAACTTTTCATTGAACTAGACTGTTTGGTGGATTAAAAATGAGTAATCTTTTAGCTCAGTGTTTTGATCTTTAAGAACTGATGTTATCCTGAACATTGTTTTGTAGTTAGTTAATGTTACATAGGTCCGAAGCAAAATAATGTTACACAATTTTGGGTTGAACTTTTAAAAACAGGCTTTGCACTCCTAAATAATTTCACTGCTTTTGAAAATCTCCTCTTGCTAGGACAAAAAGTCTCTGTCTCTGCACAAAAATGGCCAGAAAATAAAAAAATGTAGTAAGTGATGGAAAACATGAACTATTTAGTTCCTGCTATTTGCAAAATATCCCCTCTTTCAATCATTTTATTAAATTATTTGCAAAATAACCCCTCTTTCTATCATTTTATTAAATTATTTGGATTTCTATACTGTGGGACTGATTATGCAGTGTTTTGTGCACCAAAACTCTGAATGAAGTCAACAGCAATTCAAGAGATGGAGACAAAATAGTTCAGATGAGATCTTTTATTGGACCAACTTCTGTTGATGAGTGTGTGCAAGCTTTTGGGTTACACAGAGCCCTTCTTCAGGCATATAAAAAGTCAGGTCAAGTAAAAGACATTATCCAAACTCCTTTGTCTCTAGGGAAGTAGCTGGGTTGGAATGGGCCCCAATGAGAAGGGAGAATGAGGGCCTCCAGCTCTCTTTCCCAGCAGTAGAGGGCACAATTACACCAAGCACTGCGGCGTGGGCCCAGGTGCAGCTGCACCACCTTTTCCTATGATAACTACACCCTTGTTTGTCTCCATCTTTTACATTTGGTACCACACTTTCTCTAGAATAGCAGTTCAAGGAATACAGGATCAGACAGACCCTATGGTTCTTTAACAAATATTTTTGAATTTCACTATCATTAAAAGCAATTCTATCTCATGCTGATGCTTTCCGTCAAATATTCTTTACTCTTTCTATTAAGCCTGTGAAATTGAGACAGCATCACTGTCTCGTTGCTTGAGCACACGTCACCAGGGTTTGCTGCAGATAAAGATTTCTCTACATGTCTCCATTGCTAACCTTGCTGCAGTGATTCAAGGATGTGCTGACGCATACAGAGACTTCAGGAAAAGCTCATCTAAAAGTACCCTACATGGAATGAAATAGGGAAGTCAGAAGGCTGATGGAATCATCACGAGGCATCTTAGCCCTCTGCATAACACTGATCGGCACTGGTGCAAACCCCATCTCTGATATCCCATCTGAGGGCTTAACACTGTGCTTCCCACTAATGACAGTAGCAGCTATGAATCCTGTGCCCAGTTTAGAAAATGTGAAGAAACACATGACATCAATACGTACCGATGCTACAGCGCTATGGATTTGCTGAACAACTGAAAGCATTTCCTAGTTTTAGAAACAATGAAAAAGCACCACACACAATCCCCCAGAAACAGAGGAGTATGCACTGCCGGTATGGTTCTAGAAGTGGGGAAACATGGTTTAGGGAGATGATCACAAGAACAAAAATGCCTTGCTCAGCTCCAAGTTCTCTGCCCGCAAATAGGGTGAGGTTGCAAAATGGCTTAAATCTGAAGAATTCAAGATTTTAGACTGCTACATCTTCTCGGGCTGCTGCGTAGACTCTGCAATGGAGAACAGTTTGGCCTTGCTGCTTCGTTGACTGAAACCACAGTATCAAGTAACTAAAATCCTAGCACAGTTTGGAGGACTGTTGGCCTATACAGAACAAAACCTACCCAAAATACATTAAAGAATATTATGAGGTTTTTCTGAATGTGCCATGGCCAATCTGCCCATGCTAACAATTTAGCCATTTCAGTTTCTTTAAAGAATGTAATTTTCTATCAAAGATGAAAAAATTTCATCCAGAAGACAGTCCATAGAACTTGACTTTCTGTACCAGACTTCTTGTCCAGCTAGGTCACTTGTTTAGTCAGCTTATAAATGTAAATAAAAAACAGTCCTTCCAAAGTAATCGCCCCTCAAGCCCACAGGCCAGTGTAGAATTGGAGCCATGAGAAAAGAAACTACCATAAAAAAAGAAGGGTCCTAAATTCATTGTGTGTGCAGCCGTGATTGCCAGCAGAGGGCGAGCGAGTTGGGATTCTGTTTAGAAGCTTGTATGGTTTTGCCCTTTATGTTCCTTTGGTTGCCATCCCCTTGTCTTTGTCAGACCTTTCTCACCAATTGGTTTTGTTTGTATACTTTGCTAGAATAAATTTGATGATGGTGGGGAGTAGAAGGTAGGTCGATTTTAGACGAGATGCTACCACGCAGGTCCACCCATCCCACATGCATCCAAAAGACCTGCCTGAAGGTGGTGGTAGGGGGTACACACTCCTGTGATCCACCCACCCATAGAGCAGTGGAGAAAAAGCTGGGTTGCTCCATGTGAGGGCAGGCGAATCTGTGCGTGGGGAGGGCCCCACACCCACCCAGGGGACAGGTTCACCAGCACCATGGAGAAACAGCACCATGATGTCCAGAGCAGCACAGTGGTCTCTCATGAACCAGTTGCCCCCCCCCGCCCCCACAGACCATCCCCCTTGCAGGCCCCAGCCATGCAGGCCCTGCACCCCCCCACAGGGCCTGCACCCAAGGCCATGTCTTGGGCACAGGAAGAGACGAGGGTCATCAGCTGCCTGCGCAGGGAGACCAAAATGCAGGAGAACCCTGTGAGATGCTACTGAAATGAATCGGTATAGCAAGACATCTCCAAGGAGATGGCACAGCAATAGGGACATGCCCCAGGAGGCAAAGGACTGGAGGAGTGGATACAAGTTGGTCCACAACAACAACCTTTTGTCTGGCCGTGCCAGGCACACAGAGCTGTTCTGAGGAGCTGGACAGGTTCCTCCGTTGCCTCATCTCCCTTTCTGTGCGTAAGATCCGCCAGAAGCAGGATGGGAGCCAGGACTGGCAGCTCCTGTTGGAGATCTTCTGGCACCTACACAAACTGTCCTGCACCCAGAGCGCCAGATGGAGCCGGGCCCATGGCAGGCGCCCATAACTGCTATGGTGCAGAATCCCGTTCCCTCGTTCCATGGTGAATAAAATGGTTACATGTTATTGCCTTATGTGCTGTTCATGTGTGCTTCTTCTGGGGTTTGTTCTCCCCGCCTCAGATGGGGCCGGGGTTCAGATGTCATCCCTGTGGCTGCAGTCCCCCCTGCCCAACATGGCCAGGTGTCCTTGTATCATAGAGGGTCCAAGGTTACCATCTGTAATAAGGTTGCTGAGGAGAGGCGTCTGTGCATTCTTAGGGGGAGGAGGGGGTGTCTGGCCTTCCATTATCTCTAAGTCTTGGGGCACAGCTGCATCTGCTTGCAGGCACTTTGTTCGGCTTATATTAGCCTGCCAGGCCCACAGGGCAGTCATTACTTGGTCTGTCCATTACACGTCAGAAATGTCCTGGGTCCCTAGCCCTCATGCGGTGAAGTGGATACAGTGGTTTGGAATATCTGTGCAACAGTGGCCTTAGGTGAACTGTGGCTTAGAGATGATGTACAGCAGCTATTGGTGGATTCCTTGTCCATGCATGATGGTTAGGATGTTCTGTCACGAAGCCTGTTGCTCCTTGGACATTGTGTGTGCAGCCGTGATTGCCAGCAGAGGGCGAGCGAGTTGGGATTCTGTTTAGAAGCTTGTATGGTTTTGCCCTTTATGTTCCTTTGGTTGCCATCCCCTTGTCTTTGTCAGACCTTTCTCACCAATTGGTTTTGTTTGTATACTTTGCTAGAATAAATTCTTATACTTATACTTTACTACAGTAGGGTGTGTGTGGTCCAATGCTCCGTAGACCTCCAAGGAAGACTGACCACTCTGTCTACTCAGAGAAACCCTATCCTTCTTCCATACCCAAGGGATTGAGCTAACCACTCTTTAGCTCTGGGCTGCCTAACCCCGTGGGGGTATGGGCAGCAGAGTCAGGGAGCTGGGGCACCAGGTTGCAGGGACCAGGAGTGTCCACCCAGGTGTAGGTGACTGGTTGGAGGCTAGAGGGGAAGCCCTATCATGCCGAGGCCCTGCTCAATCTGTCACAGTAGCACCCAATGATTTTGGGGTTCAGACTGTCTCTGGAGGGGGTCTCTAGGCATCCACTCTAAAAGCCGGAGTTTTTCAGCACACTTCGCAGACACGCAGCGCTGTGGGGAGGTGTCTGCTTCCCACTCACTCCATCATGGAGTCATCCTGTTTGCAGCACAGCGTTCATTGTCCCCACTCTAGCAGCCATGATTCCCCTTGAAACGGGGCCCCTGTGTTTGTCCTGGGCTCTGTGCTGTGTGGAGGACTGGACTGGACTGTCAGCCTGGTGGGGAGGGGTGTGTGGATTGGTGTTTGGCTTTTTCAGCTGCTGTCCCACGGGTCTCCCATATGCATTCCCCTTTGTGTTCCTGAGCTGTCCATGGGTTGTATAATATGCCCCGAGGTTTCGTGTGCCATTGTCTGGTGCTCTTGTGGGTTGTGGCTAGCAGCCAGCCCTGCGTACCATGGCAGATACATGGGTTCACCTGTCCCTCCTCCCCCTCCCTCCAGGATTCCTGCAGAGGGTGGGCAGAAGTGGCTGCAGTTTCACTTCCCCACAAACCACCATGTTTTCACATCATGCGGTGGGTGGCATGTTGTTATGGGAGCTGGGCAGCTCTTGGTCTGGCCAGTAGAACGGCTGTCTGTTTGAACTATGGTCGGGCTGGTGGGTGGAGAGATGGGTGGGGTCTGTGGACTCCCGGGGTGCCACCCATTTGAATCCCTCCCCACTCACTCCATGTGTGTGGGTGCTCCGTGGCTGATCTACTCAGTGGACGTGGACCCGACCCCCCCCAGCCATGCTCATTTAAAAACAGCCATAGTTTGAGACCTGGACTGAATGAATTAATAAAATGCATGTGCTTTTTATTGTAGTGCCGGAAAAAAATATTATAGCTGAGTTTATCTGAAATCAGCTGATGATGATTCTGTTGCCATACACAGAGCAAGTGCATGGCAACAGATGGAAACGATCAGGCATATACTACACATGAATCTTCTCTGAGATAGTATCCCAAAAAAAAGAGACAATGGTTGCCTACACGTAAAGATGACAAAAAACGATTGGGGAAAGTTGTAGTCAGGTAAACAGGTTTAAAAATTTCACTTCCCTGTTTGCCTTGGGAAACACGATAAGAATGAAAGAAGTTTCAAATGATAAGCAGACTGACAAACTTATCTGCTACCACAGAGGGGGAGGGAAAAAACTCTGGTACAGTTTAAAACAATGTATATGCTTTATGATTCTGTAAAGCCAGCAGAGACTCTAGTGAGGGACGTGGAATAAATAGAGTAGATAACATTTGTCTAGAGATCTTTGCAGCATTGGTGAGAAAACACAGCCTCACAGAATCTGAGTGAATTATTCCAGCTCATCACACAAGGGAATGGGATCCTGTTTGGAGTGTCTGCTCCATTAGGGAAGAAGAAGAGGGAGAAAAGAACATGAAACAGATTTGTGCAATGCTGAATTTCTGGGCCATTTCATCCCACAAAGAACAAACCTGAGTCTGACTGGAATACGCATGAACTACAGGATGCCACAGGATGGCAGTAGAAAATAACTCAAGTATACAGTAAGTGGATGACTGCACAACTATGACTAAGATGAAACGAGCATTTCTCGTCTCACAACAACAATGAAACATATGGCTTAAAATATCCTGTGGACAATGTTTATGACTCTGGGGAAGTTTTTGGGACTCAAAAAAGGGAAATGAAGAATGGGTGCATTGAGGTGCAGATAGGTCTATCATTTTTCATTTATGACCAAACTCTGTGTCCCCTTCAAATATATTGGAAAAGGTAGGCTATTCCGATTACATTTTATAGCACACCTTGAATTCTAAATTGTCTGGCCTAAATCAAAATCCAGATGTCTGGCAACCATAGCTAATTAATGAACTGTTGGCTTATGTCATCTAATCTGACCCGAAGGAGGTAAAATGAGATGACCTATACTTATTCCAGTGTCTGTTTAGGTTTGGTATCTTTGTCTTGCAACATCCATTATTTAGAGAGAGTTATGATTTATAATCCGGGTGCCTCCCAATCTAGCTCACAAGAACCTTTCTATTTAGCATTGATATGGACATAGCAAGTGATTTTTAAAGTAATACTCTTCCTAGAGAATTCCCATTTCCAGAGAGTTACAGCCCTTTTGCCTTCAAATATGTCCTGTTACACAGTTCTAATGTGAGAGCAGTAACAGACAAAGATTTTTGAGAATATGTGAGATATGGTGCAATACTTTCCTTTTCAGCTAAGCCAGGGAACTCTTGAGGGCTCAAAAATTCTGTTTTGCAGAAGTGTGGGAGAGAGGTCAGAGATGGACTACAGATTTTTGGAATACTTGAGGTAAGATCTCCCCACTTGTAGATTGAACAGGAGCCTCTCAGAGTCTATCTCCAGGCTGAGGATCCATGCAAAATAGTGCAATACTTCAAGAAACATGATTCTCTGTAAATTGCCATATGGAATCATGTTGTATATGGTGCTAATGCAGAGCATTTTACTATGAAATTGTCATGGATGGTCTTTAAAAATTGGTGTGTAAAGCAGCTAAGGCAAATCCATTACATTTAGAGCTTTTGCAGTATGTTTTCATAAGACATAAGAAGTGCCATACTGGGTCAGACCCATGGTACATCGAGCCCAGCATCTTGTCTCCAACAGTGGCCAGCTGCAGTAGCTTGAGCGAACTACAGGTCATGGAGTCGTGATCTATCTCCTGCTAACTACTCCCAACTACCTGTAGCCAGCCCCAACTACTAGGCATGTATGGCTCTATTCTCTAAGAATTTATCTGGTTTCCGTTTGAAGCTAGTTACGGTGCTGGCTGTCACAGCCTCCTCTGGCAACGAGTTCCACATCTGTATTGTCTGCTGCTTGGAAGAGCACTTCCTTTTGTTTGTTTTAAATCAGCTGCCATTTAACTTCAGAGAGTGTCCCCTTGTTCTCTTATTGTGAGAAAGGGCAAACAACATTTCCCTATTTACTTTCTCCATGCCATTCATGATTTTATAAACTTCTAACATATCCCTCCTTAATCGCCTCTTCTCCAAGCTAAACAGCCCAGACCTGTTCAGCCTCTCCTCATATGGAAGTTGATCCATCCCTTCTATCATCCTTGTTGCCTTTCTCTGAACTTTTTCCAATTCTAGCTTTCCTGAGATGGAGTGACCAGAACTGCACACAGTGTTCAAGGTGGGGTCATACCAAAGATTTATACAGCAGCATTATGATAGTTCCCCCTTTTTTTCAATTCCTTTCACAATGCCTAGCATTCGGTTTGCTTTTTTGACTGCTGCTGCATACTGATTCAATGTCTTCAAGCAACTATCGACAATGACTCCAGCATCCTTCTCCTGAGTGGTTACACCCAGATCAGAACCCAGCATTGTGTATTTAAAGTGAGGATTATTTTTCCCTATGTGCATCACCTTGCGCACTTATCAACAGTGAATATCATTTGCCATTGTAATGCCCATTCACCTAGTCTTGCAAGATCCCTCTGTAGTTCCTCAGTCTGCCTGGGTGTCAGCCGCCGCGGCCGCTGCCAGGCGCGGCGGCCCCCCCCCCCTCGGAAACCAGGACACCCGCCCCCCTTACCCGAAGTTTGAGCCCGCCGCCTCCGTTCCTGACGCCCCCAGCCGGGGGCCCTAATGGCGGCGAGGGCACCGGGGAAAGCCCCGGTCCCGTCAGAGACGCTGAGGAGCCCCGCCCCCCGTTGCGGCGCTCCGCGCGCCTCCAGGCACGCACGGGGGGCGGAGCCAACACTACAAAGGCCGGCACTGTCAGAGTCACAGTGCCGGTGAACAGAGCTGCAGGCCCTGGAGAGACTGGCCCCCTGAGCTAAGTGCAAACGTGTTTACTCTGCCTGTGTTTAGAGTCTTGTGTGTGTTCCTCTACCCTGCTCCCCTTCCCTTGTGTATATCTGTGTGTGCCTCTGTCTGTCCTAGAATAGCTGCGTGTGAGTGAGTCCCTTATCCCCTGACCTAGAGTGCAAGGAGAGTGGTCGGGAGCCTGCGGGCTCACCCGGTTGGGTTCCCCCTCCCCTCTTTCCTGGGTCCATCTTTCCCTTCCGTGGATACGAGAGTGAGTCCCGTGAACCCTGCCTGTGAACCCGGGACCCCCTCCCCTGTGGCCCTGGCACATTCCTCACGTACCCCCCTCATCCTTACCTGGTCGAGTGCAAGTCGAGAGCCTGCGAACCCCTCCTTACCCCCCAGCTCTGCGCCCTATGATGATAGGGGTCGATGTTCAGAGTGCGTAAGCACACGAACAGACCCAAATACTATCCTGACGGGCTTCCTTTTCACCGCACCTCGTAAGCAGAGCCTCCCCGTGTGTAAGTGGCGTGAGTGGGTGGCGCTTCTCCCTTCTAGACCCCCTCCCACTGACACTGGGTCTTGACTATCTTGAATAATTCGTTGTTGTCTGAAAATCTAGCCACCTCTTCTTTACCCCCTTTTCTACATCATTAATGAATATGTTCAACAATACTCTTGAGAAGAGAATAGGTTCATTTCTTCTGATTGCACAGAAACAGACAGACTACAAGGCACCTGTATTTGAGGCAGCCAAACTCTACTATGCACAAAAATGATGAGCTTCCTTAAAAATATTTGTTTACATAACAGCCCATCCCCACAAAAGCTGTTGTGTTTCATTATGTAAACGTGCATCTCAGGGGTGTTCATTTTGAAAAGAGCATTTCTGAGGGTGTTATAAAAAAGATTAAGGGGACTAGGCACATTTTGGTCTGGTGGTCTGGAAAATCTCAGATAAGGGCCCTTTTTACACAAGATGTTACCACTCATGCCCATGCAGTGGATCTGTGTGGGCCTGAGTGGCACTGTCTTGTGTAAATCCCACGGGCTCCTGCAAAACACGCATCCCCACGCACAGAGCAACCGGGGAAAATGGAGGTTGCTCTACACATGGGGATGCGTGTGCGTGCATGTGCCCACGCTGTAGCATGCACCCCCAACCCCAGGCAGCCACGGTCCGTGTAAAATGGGCCAATGTTTGAATGGTCAGAATGAAAGAAAAGATGTATGTATTCACCAACATCTCTCCATAGAAAGTGAACTGTGTGGTATGTAGTGGTTCTTTGGTGCTATATAGATAAATAATCATCACTCTGATAATAATTTATTTAAACTGTACACACAGAGGCACCCCCGCACATGAACCTCCAGCTGCAGCACTATTTCTGATTTTCCATCTGTGGATACTGCTGATTCCTATGTCAACAGCTCATGTCAGAGAATGATTCCCTCCCATGCCCTGTATCTGGAGAACTACACTTTTGCTTCACCCCTGCTTCTTGGCTTGCCAGGTTATGTACTACGGAACACCAGAATCCAGGAAACTTCATCAACAGGTGAAGGGTGGGCGCTCTCTACAGGCGGGAAGATCACAGGCAGGATAAGGTAGGAAGGGAGAAGAACTGGCCAGTTACTGGTTGACTAGGGGCACTTTTTCCACATGGCTTCGCACAACATAGGGCCAACTCTGCATATTACTTCAAGGTCCACAACAAATAACCCAGAGACATAACTGACAACAACACGAACTGCTGTGTGTTGAGTGCTTTTTAAAATCTGGCTCAAATTTGGAAGGCCACTATTAACTCCTAAACAAGTTAGGATTTTTTAAAATCCCACCCATGGGTCCTTCAAAGATCAAATTATTCTAAGAGTCAGTGTTTAAATATATGTAAAAGTTTACTTAAGAAGAGAAGAAGGCCAACCACAGAGCCTCGCAGAACTCTGGCTGAGAAGGGAAGAGAGGCAGATGAGGTACCAGCAAGGGAAAAATTTAAGGAGCAATTAGAGAGAAATTAGGGAGCAATTAGAGAGAAACCGAGCCCCAGAAACTGAGGGAGTGAGGCGAGGGGATGCGAGTTTAAGTGGAGCAGAGCAGACACCCAAAGTAGAATAAAAAGAGCCAGAAGGTGGGTGGGGGTAATGTGTGTGGAAGAAAGGAGATTGTTAGGCAAATACAGTCAGAGACAAGGGAGAGGTAAGATTCAGAGAGTGGGGCACCAACCTCCTTCCAGCCTCCTTTTTTGGGCAGAATTCTAGCAAGTTATTATTGTGCATCTGTATGTGTCAAATTGTTTTAAAGGCAAGGTAAGATGATGCTTTGAGATAGTAGTGCCAGCAGAAGCTGGAATAAACCATTGATTAAATTACAAATGCAATGAAGAATCCCTAATCTTTAGGTTGAAATGGCCTAAATATTAGGTCACTTTCAGAGACAGGATGCTGGGCTCAATGGACCATTGGTCTGACCAAGTATGGTATTTATGTTCTAAATACCTCAAAGTGGATGGAACAGTTATTAGTGTATACTCTTTTCTTGTTATTATGAATGAGAATGAGGATGATTTTCCCCCCATTAAAATTAATGGGTTTTACCACAGTAATTTTCTCTACCAGGATTCAATAAAATATTTATCCGTTTCACATTCAGGAATCTAGAGAATAGCTATCTGTAAAGAAGGCTTATTGTAATTATATCATAAAGCTGGTGGGATAATCATTACCAGAAGAGCACTTTCCTGAGGTGTAATAGAATCACAGTGCTACAAAAATGGAGTGCTTTGGATTCATAGTACAACATGGTTATCTCAGGCTAATCATAGCAATGGAAGAGAACTGCCAATTTAAAAAAGACACACATCTTTAAATCACAAAGTTAGCTTCTTAGTCTGCTGTGCAAGAAAAGCTGTACCTATAATGTCTCCCTTTCTGATAACTAGTAGAACAATCAAGTCTATTTTTTATCTCCATGTTTCCCCCAAGAGGTTCTAGAACAGTAATTTTTAAGCCTCTACCCGTGCTTGGAATTTGTTCCCATCGCAGAACACCATATGCAGTAATGAAAAGGCAGCTTTTTAATTGCCCAGACAAGAATCAATACAGATAAAAATAAAAGAATCTTTCGTGGGTAGGTGGGTGGCACAGTGGGGAAGGAAAATAAACTTTTTTGTTTTTGTTTTTTTGCTTTTTAGATCTATTCTACGTAAGAGGGCGTCTGTCACTTTACAGTAGTCTTACTCTTGCCAGAACAACACTATATGAAACACTTGCCCTTTAAGACCATTCAGTGATCCTGTTAGCTCCCTCTCAGTATTAAATGACAAACAGACTTCTAACTTGGATGACTGCAGAAATTAAACATGTCCTGGGCTCCTCTTCAAGTGCCTGGAAAAGTCAAGAGGGGCACTCAAGAGGCTATTTTTTAACTGATAATGAAGAGACCGTGTAGACACCTGGTGACCCTGCGTACAGATCTTCACATCACAGGACGGATTAATAATACTTTGACCAAACCCATTTCCCTTTTAACAACTACTATATTCTGACCCCTTGGCCAATGATTTTACTATAATCTCCATATTATTTCAAGGTTAATAGACAGATTTTCTGGTAAGGACATTATAGGACAAATTCTGCTCTCACATATACTGGTGTCAATCCATAATCATTCCACTGAAGTTAACAGTCACACCAGTTTTAGACTTGAGAAGAGCATAATTTAAAGCAAACATTACTATATTAACTATACTTATTATGGTATTAATTATTATTATTATTATTATTAGCATTTGTATAGCGCCAGCTGTGTACCTGGCGCTTTACAGAACAATGAGATAGACGCGGTCCCTGCCTACGGCTTACAATCTAATAGACACGGAGGGGGAGGACAGGGATAGGGGACATAGGGATAGACAAGGGATAAAAACATTCAAGCGGATGCGAAGTCTCAGGTGCACGTGCTTGGCTTGGTTGCAGTTAGGCAGGAGTCTGCGAGGAGGGCAAACAGTAAGTATGGAGCAGGAAGTTCTAACAGGCATCGGGAAAGGCGGCAAGGAAGAGGTGGGTTTTGAGGAAGGATTTGAATGTGTGGAGGGAGGGGGTGAGGCGAATGTGGGCAGGGAGGAAGTTCCAGGCATGGGGGTCAGCAAGGGAGATGGGACGAAGGCGGTTAGGTGAGCAGGGGAGACAAGGAAGAGCAAGGGAGGGGACAGAGGAGGAGTGGAGAGTGGGTGAAGGAGTGTGTAAGGAGATACGGGCTGAGAGGTAAGGGGGAGCCAGGTTGTGAATTCTGATTAGCAACTACTTGATTCAAAATCTTTACACCCAAAACATTAGTGCTATTGTAAGGTTTGATTACATTCTGAAATGGGGCCAGCTTAATGCAGGTGTGTATATGTACCTTCTGTCTGTAGGATACAGTTCCACAGTAATGACGTCAAGAGAGTTCCAGGCTGAGATGGTGAGACCATTGTACAGGCACAGCATGCCTATCATCATGGATTCACTGGTACCAAACCACAGGAAAAAGCAGCTGATTCCAGAAAGAACCATAGACCCACCTGTACATATGGCAAACAAGAATAGTTTTAGATTTTGTTTCTATAGCAATTTTGTTTACATACTGGGATGCCCAAATAATTGAACATGATGTTTGATTTTAAAATTAAGATCAGCAATAGAATCATCAGCCTTCTTTGGCAAGATCCATTAGGACCCAAACTTCTTGTGATCACAGGAAACTCATTAAGGAACTGTAGTAAGTAAGAAGAATGATTTAGTAGGACTAAATCTGTATTCAGGAGGTTGCTAATAGAAAATGAACATAACAAATTACTTGGATGTGCAAGTAAAATGAACACAAATTTGTCGTTATGAATAATCTGTAGTAGATGTCAAAGCTAGCTTCCCATTATAAGTCTGATTTTCAACCCCCCTTAAATGCCTAAAATAGAAACCACCCTAATGACTGCTCTAAATTACACTTGCTACAATTTTTTGCCTCCTGTATGTCCATGGCCCCATTTGCTGGTTGGGGCCACCTGAAAACACTCCCCACTACCCATCATCCTCCAGAATTAGGGCAGAATTGACGCTTCTCAATTTCACTGCAAGCTTCTGAAGTTTAATATGTATTTTAGCTTATGGTAACCATGAGCGATTGAAATTCTAAATGGCAAAAGAGAAATAGTTTGGCATTGGATCTATTAATCTCCTTAGTGCCTAAAGTTTTAATAGTATTAGAAAGGAGTTTAGCACTATACACTAGTGAAATGTCCACAGAAGCAATTTCTTCCCATGCTGTCAACAGCAAACTCTAAAAGAAAAACTACGTCCAAACTAGACAGCCTCAAGGATTATTTAAAACATGTATTTTAATTTTTAGCCCATACCTAGCATTGTTATACGCCCAATTCTGTCCATCAGAAGAGCAGAGACAATATTCCCTGGTAACACTGCCAAAGTACCCAGGAAATTAACAAAGTAAATCCAATAGGCACTGTAGTCATCATCGAAGGAAATCTGACATCCTGTCTTGATGTGAATAAATGTGCAGTTTACAAACACAGTATCAACAAATTTATATTGTTCGAGATCTGTGGAGACAAAGAGGGCAACAGCTAGAATAGTATCAACAAACCCATAGCTCTAGCAGAACAATAAAGAATCCCAAGTTAGGTAATCTCAATGAGAAACATATGGTGAAGTCGCACGAGACAGAGTGGGGAGGCTACCACACGTTCAGTAGCCTTACCCCACTCTGGGCAGCCAGGCCACTCGATGCAGTGCATTGTGTGGGCAGAGCCCTCCAGATGTTCCTCCCACCTCAGGGCAGGAGAAGCAGCTGGCTGCTCTGCAACACATCCTCAGAAAAATTCCAAGGACGTGTTACGAGTAGTCTTACCCAACATGGAGAAAGGCTGCCCAAGGCAGGGCAACTTATGTGCCTGCCCTGCCCACAACTGCCGGGCCTTGAGCGGCAGGTACTTTTTACCTATCATGCATAGCCACATCTCATCTGGGGTGGGATCTTGGTCAGGCCGGGGGGAGGAGGAGGCAGGGCCAAGCGCCCACTTGTGTGGCCAGTGCTTTGGCTCACACTGGCTGCAGTGACAGCTCCAGCAGTGGCTGACCGGCCTTCCCCATGTGTCATGGGGGGAACATGGGGCAATACAGAATCTGGTGACAGGAGACCCATTTTCGGGCAAAACAAGCCATTAGCTGCCCAGGTAACTGCTGGGGGGTGGGGGTGGGGATTGCAACCCTCCTACAAGGACATTAAAACAACAATAAAGAAACCTGGGATGAGGCGACCTAAGGAGGAAAAAAGAATCTCTCTTCCATCTTGACCAGCAAGGAGTAAGCAGCTTGCAGGAGAGGCTGCACAACCATGAACTAGAGACCTTCCAAGCCACCTCCAAGGACCGAGCCCGGCCCCAACACCAGGCCGAGAAGCACTGACCCAATCTGGACTGAGCCTTAGGGTAAGAGGTCAGGCAGGAAACCTCAGTGCAATTAGAATGTGTTGGTTTGGATTTGTTTTATGACTTCGCACTGCTTTGATCAACAGCCTGAGTCTTATGCATATTTGCATGTAATATATTGTTGGTAATCAAAACTAGTGTGCTTGTGTGTGTTAATTTGGCCTTTCAGGGTTCCTAAGTGGGGATACTCTATCTGGGTGAGAGCCCAGATGGACCTAACCTTTTTAAGATAACCCCGCTGCGAAACCTCCCAAGCTACGGGTGGCCAGAGAGGGGTCTCTGCCCTACGGCTGGGCAGGGAGGTGAAAGGGAGGCGTCGCTGGGGAACGAACCGCCAGGAGTTCCCTAATCGCAGGGTGGGTTTTTCTGATCACATGGGCAAAGGACGGGGGGGGGCAGCCTAAAGAGAGGAGGACCCCCCAGCTCCGTGACACCATGACCATCTGCCTGGCTTCCTGTGCTGGCCCCGCAATATGTCAGTGGTGATTGCCTACCATGAGGCCGTGCAGTGATCGGGCCACCACAGCTCATCTGGCTGCACCCATAGACTTATATGCTCTTTTCCCTAATACAGCATAATTAGTTACAGCGGTCAGTTTGTGCTCATTAGTTTTCTTGTATTAAAAGCACTATAGCTCATCAGAGGTCATGAAAAGAAAAGCAAGCCAGTGGGCATGTATGTCAGCAGGCAAGGTAAAATAAGGTCTAGACTCCAGATCAGTTCAAATGTTTTCCCCCTTTCTCTAGGTCTCACTTTATGAACACAAAAAAGATTCAAAAACAGAGGGATGGATTCTGCTAGATAGCTACTGCAGCAATTTCCAGTTTGTTTCCATAGCCCCACCCCAGATATGCGAAATCTGGGTTCTCTCTTCTTAACCACCTATTCTAGGACTAAAAGAACACCTTATGCCTCATCACTGACATGCAGTAAGTCCACCAAGCACATCAAAATTTTTACACCTATTGGATTTCAATAACCCCACTGAAGTCTACCCTGGGAATACTCCCATGTTAATGTAATTTAACTTGTTTGTTTGTTTGTAAAGTGAAGCATGCTCTTTGCTGGATTCAGGCCTGATAGCATGGATGGGAGGGTGATATGCAGAGTCCCATCACATAACTTTGCCAGTATTCCTCAAACCTCATCAGCAACAAAGCTTTTATGTTAGTAATGTTCTCAATGGAGTAGATTTGGGCAGCCACCCAGAATCATTCTGGATAAGAAGTAAGAATGGTTTGCTCATTCTTTAGGGCTCACTTTATGAACACAAAAAAGATTAAACAACAGGAGAAAAGCAGCTTCAAACCTGTGTAGACAAATACTCCTTAGAAACATGGATGGAATTTATTTTCACTGGAGCATCAGAAGGACTGGCTTTGACTGCAATACATACAAATCTAAAACGTGACTCTGGAGAAAAGGCATTGTGAGATTCCAAGAGTATCTGCTCTGGGGTCACTGAAAGGCAGCTTTATTCACTTTTTGATAAAAAAATATTATTTTATTATTTGCTAACTCAACCTGGAGATCTGGAAGCCAAGTGCAGGTCTAACCCTCTTAAGAAAATGCAAGTCAAATGAGCCTAGAGTACCAGTGCTGTTTAGCAACTTCCTGTTTAGTCAAGTTAGAAATAAGTCTAACTAGAGTAACCATTACACAGGCAACATAACTACTCCAGCACAGGCTAATTTCCAAAGGATAATTAACCTTTTCACTGCCTGCACAAACAGCATATGATATGTTACCTAGAGTATGCTATTTTATATTAAACTTCTGTCATATATTACATCTGACATTTCTTGATCTTTATAACTATTGAATTCCTTCAGCCTTGAGGGAATAGGACCATTGCAGTTGGACAGTGATGATAACAACTTTCCTTACAACATACCTGTATTGTAGAAGGTAGTCTCCACGAAAGTACAGTTCCTGAAGTATGTACTCAAGGACGTAATGTCTTCAAAGAAGCAGTTCTTAAAAAGGGAATCTTCAAAGGTTACTGATTTAAATTTCATCATAGTAAACCTGCCCAATACAAATTATTTCCATCAGTTTCCTTAATGCATTACAAAGAGAGTCAGACACAGTTGATTCAAATGTGCAGTTGTAGTTTAGACACACTTCTCAGCTGACTCATTTGTGGATATACTGACTCCCAAAACAGGACATCCCCCCAATGATTTTTTGTAATGAAGAGTAATTACAAAATTCAGCTTTTATTTCTATTTAGTCATTCGTTAACAAGATAATAACAGGACAATGAAGATATAACATAGGCCGTTTTTACACGGACGTCACCCACCCACGAACAACCATAAACACTCATCGCATGGGTAGGAGAGTGCCCATGTAAACGTCCATGAATGGGTGGGTGCGCGTGCATGACCCACCCACCAACACCCACGGAGCAGGCGGGAAGGAACCAGCATGCTCCGTGGGTGGAGGTGGGTGGAGATGGGTGTTCAACACTCACCCATCCGTGTAAAAACCAAAATACCTACGGGAATGGGTCCTCTGAGACCACAGAGAGATGGCTAAAGAGGCCACGCAGGCGCCCCCAAGCAGACACTCCCACCCAGGGAGACGCCGGCCACCTGGCACAGCGGTATGCCCTCGGCCCTGTGATGGCACAGGTGTGCTGTGTTTAGCCGTCCTTCCCATCTCCCTCACTGCCCCCCCCCCATCCTGTGGGTCTGGCCCCCCTCCCCGGGCGTCCCGGGGTGCCTCTGCTTACCCCGGGAGGGAGAAGAAAGGAGAACCGAAACATGACAGCGGTGCACCGACTCCCAAAATGTCAGGACGGAAAGCCGCTGACAAGACAAAGGGAGCCAGTGCCGCAACTCACGCAGGATGGGCCAGGGTAAGCAGAGGCACCCCGGGACGCCCGGGGAGGGGGGCCAGACCCACAGGATGGGGGGGCAGTGAGGGAGATGGGAAGGAAGGCTAAACACAGCACACCTGTCCCATCACAGGGCTGAGGGCATACCGCTGTGCCCGCACTGCCTGAATCCCCCAAGACCACCACAGCCACGGGGCATGGGGAAGGGAGCGTTACCGACAGTGAGGTAAGAGCGAGGGTACCCCAAGAACCTGGGGAGGGGGGGGTCCCGCACTCCAACATCGGAAACTAACCCAAGGGAACACAGGGCGGGCAGCTGTTAGCTAACGGTTCCCACCCCCAGGAGAGCACCCAGACACAGGAGCAATGAACCACCGGGGAGACGGCCGAGGAGGGTCTCCATGACAGTCAGGTAAGCTGCCCGTGCCCCCTGGGGGGAGTGGGGAAGGGTCCCCCCCCAAGGGAGCACAGGTGGGCTGTGGGGCACATGATAACCACTCTGCAATACCCCCAACAGGAGACGACCAGCTCCGCTCTCACCACAGCTATTGGGCGGGGCCCAAGCCGCCAAGTTGGAAGGCCCCCCCCCACGTGGTACCCAAAAGGTGGAGCCCTGGTTGAAGCAGGAGACAAGGGACTTCATATGCGTGGGGGGGGGGGGAGGGGTTCCGGTCCAGTATGACCTGGTGCACAGCTACAAGACCAGACAAGTCTACGAGGCTATCGCTCAGGAGATGCAGCGGCAGGCATACAATAGGGATGTCACCCAGTGCATGCAGCAGGCAAAGGACTTGAGGTCCATCAAGGACAACAATCTCAAGTCTGGCTATGTCATGCGTACAATGGAGTTCCATGATAAGCTGGACCAGTTCCTCTGCATGGACGGGGATATTGTCGCCTCCTGCTTACACAGCACCGCCTTTGCCAAGGGCAGGCAGAGGGCGCTCATGACACCTCCCCCATGCCTGACCCCATGGAGCAGGGGGAGGCTGCTGCCCCTGGCGAGGCCAGTCAGGATGTGGGAGGGGACATCCCTGTCACACAGGGGGAGGAGGCAGCCCGGGAAACCGTGCACACAAACATCACCCTCCACGTGTTCCCACAAAACCCACAGGGCAACGGGCCGTGGGGTGCACGCGGAGCGGACCAAGACCCGGGATGCCTCCCTGGAAGCAGAGGAAGATGATCCAGGTAGGAACACAACTAGGACCTGGGGGGTGAGGGGTGAGAGGGCCCGGCCATAGTGACCGGAGCCAAAGTCAGGCACCAGGTGGATCCCCATTCTCATTACAGCTCAAGGGACCCTGGAGGTTCATGAGGAGGTCATGGAGGAGGAGGTGGTCGAGGAGGAACTGGTGGCAACCCCTGGACCTGGTCACTAGGACAACAATGGTAGGCTGCAACACACACGGGATGGGTTGTGGGTGGTGCCGGGCCGACGGGGTAGCAGGCTGCCCACAGGAGCAGCCTCTAGAGCAAACCGCCCCCCCATGCGTGACAGGGAAGGGTCGGTGCTGATCGCAGTTGGGTAACCGAGCCACACAGGTTATCATCCCCTGACGGGTATGCAGATTGGGGGGGGGTCACAAGGGCAGAGGGACCACGGGACATGCCCAGAAGGAGGTGCTGGGATGGCACGGTCCCGGGTGAATGCACCTCCATATGGGGCAAGCAGAGGGGTCCGACAGAGGAGACAGGAAGACGAGGACCCCGCATGACCACTCCCAAACACCATAGGGACAGACAGGGAGGGGGGTGGGCACCCCCCGTGGCGACAGGGATGCACCGCTATGGGCGCAGGGTATGGACATGGCAAGCAACATACCCCAAGTGGTTCACATGTCTCCCACATATGAGTGCCCTGGTTCCATGAGGGGAGCTGCTGGCAGCGCTGAGAGGAATCGGGAGATGCGGGCCTGGAACCGGCGGAGGAGAGAGGACCTGGGGAGGGAACTGCTGGAGGAAACCAGAAGGTTAGTCGAGGTGCACACAGAGGAGCTTGCCCTCACCAGGGAGGTGCAACGAGGGGAGGGGGATAGGGACCGGGACATATTGGCAGCCATGCTAAACTGGTCCCGCACTGAGCACCTGTGGGACAGGTGCCAGACTACCACCCTCCACTGGGAGATGCAGCTCCACAGAGCTGAGAGGACGAGGAGCCATGTCGCGCTGGAGAGGACTTCCGCACGGGCCACTGACCTCATAGGGGAGGTAGTGGGGCTCCTGTGGAGAGAACCTCGGTGCGATGCGCCCCCTCCAGACCCGGATAGACGGATGGCAGGGGAGTACCACTAGGGCATCCTCCAACAGGTGCAGGTTCCCCGTCTCCTGCACTTCAGCCAACCCTGGTTTCCCCAGCAGCACCCCTTTCCTGGCCTGGTGGACAGGGTCCCTCTCCCTCACATAGCCCCACAACAGCAGCCTGTAGGGCTGCCCTTCTGGCCTGCACCCCTCCCGGTTCTTCCACAGCTGCCTCCGAGACCCCTCCTCCAGGAACCACGGCCACCCCCGATCAACCTGAAACCTCCAGGTGACCAACCGCCCATGCTGGCCGCCCCACCAGCTCCGGTAAGCCAGAACACATATCTGTCTGCTAAGGGGGGGGATGGGAACGCACCGGTACCTGCAGAGGGATGGGCAGAGGGGATGCTGCATGGGGATCCACGCCAGCAGCAGAGGGCAACGGAAAGGGCTGTGGTGCAGGGGTAACAGACCGGAGAGTATTGTAACCCTCACCTTATGTTCCAACATCGCAGGGTCCAATACCGAAGCCCAGAGCTGAGCGGCCAGTAGACAACGGAGAGCCCGGGCCATCAGACTGCCGGTCACAGAGGACAGCGGCTGCAAGGGCCCGCAGGGGAGCGAGCCTCGGTGGTGCATCAAAGCAAGCACAGGGAAGGTCCCGCAAAAAGTGAAACCCCCCTCTTGTAAATAACCCCAAATAAACATGTGCTGTACCGTGCCACTCTGTTGTTCATTGTATCAGTGGGGGCCCCATGAGTGGGGACGGGTTGCTCCACCTACATTCGGGGGCATGGCATGCACAGTACAGGTGGGGGAACCATACAGCTCTGGATCGTAAGGAGCCAGGTGGGCAACAGCATAGCACCGATGGCCGGATACAGGACTGCACATGGACAGCAGTATAGCACTGCCCATGCTAACAGACAGTTGGTGCCGGCCTGGGGCCTGGAGCAGGTTGCTTGCCATGGCTACAAGCCAGTGGGTGACCCTGTGACGCGGGCCACGGGCCGCACAGGATCGGGGAACCCCTACTACCCAAACAACAGCACAGATGCGGACGTATGAACGTACATATCATTATTTATTAGGACCGGTTACCCAGTCCAATGAAAGGGGGGGGGGCGGTTTGCTGTCAGCATCATGAGTCTGTTGCCAGCCATCTGGGCAACAACGCGCCTACACAGAGCGTCCCGATTCTCCTCAGATATGCGCTGGAATGCCCCACCCTGGACATGTTGGTACAGGGGCATGGGACCCTCTCGCTGCAGCGGTGGGGGGGTAGTCAAGAGCAGCTCCCCCGGTCTTGCAGATATTGTGCAGGATACAGGCCGCTAGGACAAGAATGGGGGTATGCTCAAGATCGAACTGGCTCCTGTTCATGAGCAGGCATTAACGTCCTTTGAGCAGGCAAAATGACCGCTCCACCACGCTCCAAGCAGGAGAGGCGTTCACTGAAGAGTCTGCACTCCGGTGTGTGAGCCATGGGATAGGCCCTCATGAGCCACGGGCTCAACGGGTAGGTGGGGTCCTCAATCACCACAGGAGCCATGGAGACCCCCTCAATGACCTGGTACAGGTTGGGGGCTATCTCCCCATCAAATGTGTGCATAGAAGGGGGACGCCCGCAGTATGTGTGCATCATGGCTCCTCCCTGAGTGGCTGGCGTATACATCCGTAAACAAGCACCTGTGATCCACAACGGTCTGGAGATTGATTGAGAACGCCTGTTTGCGGTTCAGATAGTCCATCTTGGCGTGTGGGGGCCGGATAATAGGGATGTGGGTGCTGTCTATTGCCCCTATGCAATAGGGAAAGCCAATGTCTTCAAAGCTGTGGATCACGACCTCTGGATCCTGGAGCTGGATGACCCACTTGAGCAGCAGCTTCACTATCAGATCACACACGTTGTGGAGCGCCCTGTTAACGGTTGCAGTCCCCACCCCGAACTGCTCCCCAACGCTCCGACAGGAATTGGGGGTGGCCATCCTCCACACGGCCATGGCCAAGCGCATCCCCGGCAGCAGCGGATACTGCATGTTGGTCGCCCACCTCCGGAGGTGCGGATTCAGGAGCTCTCCGAGCTGGGTCAACAGGGAATGGTTCAGGAGGAAGTGGTCCGTCCATTCCTCGTCCGTCCAGGTGGCCAGCATGTTCTCCCACCATTCATTGGTGCGTGATCGCATCCAATTCAACCTCTGCATTGGGACAGTGACACAACGGCCATATAGGTTGAGTGGCCAATGGGAAAGGACAAGCCACATGTCCTGGGACACAGCTGTTCTGAACAGGGAATGTCGGTGGGCAGCTACTCTCTGTGCCCACCACAACGATGCTGCTCGGCGCATGTTGGCTGCTCTCCTGCACCATTCACTGTGGTTGTAGAAGCGGGGCCCTGGCAGTAGTAGCTCTTTCCACTGATGGAACACCTGGGCTAAGATCATGAAGCAGGAGGCCATGACCGTTAACAGGACGGCCCTCTCCTCAGGGGGCTCATCAACGGGCAGCATGGTACCACCAACAACACACACACACAGTAGACATCCACCACCAGCGTTTTCTCTCTGCCCTCCGTCACTATCACGTATCACTCAACATGCCCAAACCACCTCTCACTCTGAACCCCACGTCTGGGCAATGCTACCTGCACACATATGTACTCTGGCGGACCGAGCTGTGTGCACAGCGATTGGTGCAGTAACATGGGTGTGTTCCACGCACCTGATCGGGATCCCCCCCTCGCTGGGCCACTGGCACGCCCCCCGGACAGCCTGGACGCCTTGGGGCGAGGGGCAGGGGCACCTCAAGCCACCCCTGTGGCCCTGAGGACACCCCAGCCCCTGTCATGTCCCCATGCGATCACTGGGCAGGGCGCATCTGCACCAGCCGTGCTTCTGTCCCATCACTTGAAGGCCACGGCACTGAGCAGCTGTGTTCCATCAAGATACGCTGCATGGAGTGTCTCATTAGCTCCCTGCTAGAGGCAGCGGCGGCCTTGGTGATCTGTCATCACTAACGCTGGAATGCTCCTGCCCGGTGTGTGGGTCAGGGATTCACAGGGCCTTGCATCCTAGTGACCTGTTGAGTGCTTCTCCCAGGCCCCTGTGACTGGCCACTGTCGGAGGCAGGATGCTGGACTCAATGGACCATTGGTCTGACCCAGAATGGCACTTCTTACGTTCTTATCCATCCCACTATCAGCTGTGTACTGGCGCAGCTCGGCTAGCGCTGCACAGCTCCTAGCGCATCGCTCATTCACAGCTGCTATCCATAGGACCACGGTGCAAACCACCAAGCAGTCCTTGGAATGGTCATGGCAGAGTGCGGAACAGGCCCTGGGGCCGGCGGTGGTGCAAGGAAGGACTGGTCGCCATGTGCCAATATGCTGTTGCGAATGCTGTGGCAAGCCGCGATGTCCAGCTGCTGATGAGCGACCCCCTGTTGGTGGCGGATGGATTCAATCTCCTGCCATGGTACATGTGGGTGATGGGCCATCTATTCAGGGGTCCGGCTTGCCGGGGAGCTCGGCTTCACCCTCCTTCAACAACCTCTTTGGGGGCACCCAGCCGCTATTGTTGTGCCATGGACCACACAGGAGATCATGGCTGTTCGCCTGGTGGCTGCATGTCCGTAGTATGAACTGGTCCCCATGTTGCTACCGACGACACCTCCATCCTACTGCGTGCCTGTGGAGTATTCCATACACGATTGGACTGCCAGGCCCTTCTTGGGGAGCTGGGCCTGCTACCCACCAATGTTGGTGGACCACTGCTGACCGGGACCCCTACCACATGTGAAATCAGTGCCCTGTGATCGGTGATGAACCTACCAGATGTCAAGGTTGCCACGGGGAACCATCTCCTGCCCTGTTTCATGGTGGATGTGCATATACGTTCCCAGGAATTCCGCAGAGGCCTATTCGCCTTGGAGGGTCTAGTCCCGGGGCAGCTGTTCCTGGGGCACCCTCCGGCCTCTCCAGGAGCTGGCCATCCTGAATGGCCCCTTCCTCGCATTGTTGTTGCCGTGCCTGTGATGTGGCCTGCCTCCTCCTGGGCCCCGCTGCTCCGGTCCACAGTACTGTGTGACCCGGTGATAGGCTGCCCCGTCTGCCGGACCCCATCGCTGCTTCTGTACACTCCAGCTCCCATATCCCTGTAGTGTTACCGAGCGCCTCCATCCCTCTTGGAGTGGCTGCAACGGTGCCCCGGTTTGCTGGTTGTAGGGAACGGACACGAGCCCGTGATCACCCGTTCTCCGGCCTGTGTTTGCCCATACCCCCACTTTCACCCCATCTGTAATAAAGGCCTTGCCTGTGACCGTACCTCCTTGAGTACATTAGTGTCTGTGTGCCATACCGGTCGCCCCTCCCATGGCGGCAGCCCTTTCTCTGTGTGTTGGTTAGTGTGATGGGGGTCACTGGGGTTCCTGCTCGTGATCACTGGGGCTGTCAGGTGGCATACTGTGGTGCGTGCTGCATTCCCCTGTGGGCACCATGATGCATCGTGGGTTTGGCCTCGTGGGTTGTGTGGGCCCACCGCATTCTGTTGAGAGCCCTGTCCTTCATTTGCTGGTGGCTACCTGGTGTCCTGCATCCCTGTGTGGGCACCCATCCTCTGGGCTACCCCCTGCTTTTCCCTGTGGTGGTGTTGTCAACCACCTGGGTGGAGTGGCTGGCCCGTCATGGTGTGCATTTGCCACATGTGTGCTGGTGCAGTTGCATGGCGGTGCTGTCCGTTGTTCCTCCAGTGGGGGGGGGGGCACAGGCTGTGGGCCCCAACCCCTCCCTAGCGGCTAGTGTTGTCCTGGGGGCCTTGGCACGCATGTACCAGGCTGTCTGGCAGGGGATACTCATTGGTTGGCTACGCCCAGGTGGATCGTTGGAGCCGGGTACAGGGCAGGCGTCCCTATTGAGGGCGGGGCCCCTCCCCACGGACCCGCTCTCTGTGCTGCCTCCCCACCTCCCTTGGACATTTCCCATGTCCCACGCCCTTCCCCCTGTTAATAAAGTTGCTTTGCCCCCTTATCCTGTTGTGTGTCATGGTCCGCCGTGTGGCCTGGTCTCTTGTGTGGGTGCCTCTTGGTGGTTGTGGCACTGCTGCCTGGCAGGGACTGGTTACCCGTACCCCCCCTCCTGGTGTTTGTGCTGCAGCTCTGCCTTATCCTTTGTGGGTGACCCTGGTTTCCCTGGCCTGGGGTGTTTGTTGTACGCTGCCCACACTCGGCCGCCTGTCTTGGTTTCCTTCTGTCCCGCTCTGGCCCAGTCTCGTCCCCCCCCATTCCCTCTGGTCCCTGGGGCTGGGGGGCCATCCCCTTGGCTGTCATCCTGGTGCCCTGCCCCCCTCCCTGTGTTTGTGATGGACCCCCCGTTGCCTGCACGGCTCTGTTGTTGGTGTGGGGAGAGCGGCAGTGGATGTGCTGGCGGTTGGTGTGTTCTGAGTCCCCCCACCGCTGTTCCCTGCCAGCCCGGCTGTGCTGTGGGCTTTCATTCCTGCCGCCGTGACCGCCTCTGTCCCGGTCCCGGCTCGTTTTCTGGGGGCCTTGGGATGGTGTGTGCGGGTCCTCTTTTGGAGGGTGGGGGTTTGTGTTGGGGTCCCCTGCTGCTTCGGGCCTCTGCCTCCCTCCCCTGTGCCCCTTCCCACCCTGCCCCCCCCCTTGGCCAAGCAGCCCTTCCCTGTGTGGTTGTGTTCACGGTTGTGTGTGAGCGCATTCTGGTTTGGGGGAGGTCCGTGGCGTCCAGCTGTCTGGCCCTGTCACGGGGCTGGCTGGGGTCTGCTACTGTGTTCTGGGGGGGGAGCTTTATTTGCCCTCAGTCGGCCATGTTGTCCCGTGGCTGTGCTGGGTGGGGCGTCCTCGCCGTTTGGTGTCTCGGGTGTCTGTGTAAGTATCATGGGTGTTTGCTCAGTGTTTCCCAGGGTGGGTATTTGGCCGCTGGGTGTGTGCCGGCCCCTCCCCTTCCATCCCACAACCCCCGGTGGTGCCGTCTGTGTAAACGTCACCCGGCTCGGCGCCACTGGGTATTCGTCGGGTGTGCTCGCCCACCCATGTCCACCCACCATGGCGGCGTCCATGTAAAAAAGGCCATTGTTGTAATAGCAATGCTACATAGGAATTTGAAACTACAGCCATCTGGTCTCTTGGAACAAATGATCAGCAGAGATATTTAATTCTACAGCAAGCTAAGGCCCTCTACATGTTTTGGCCCAGATTTTAGAGACATTTCTACAGGAATGCTTGAGATTAATCATGATAAGGTCATATGCAACTGACCACTGAAATAGACAACATTAACGGGTACTGTGAGTGCATGGCAGTTGCAACCATCATGCATGCGAATTATGCTTGAATTTCTGAGCATCCAATTCTAGGAGGGACTCTTTCTAGTTATGAGCTTACCTGTTCACTAGATGATATAATTCCCTAATTAATATCTTATTATTAAATAAATAAACAAGTTAAAATAGGCAAACTTACCATGTACTCATCACTACAGCAACCCCTAACAGTTTATATTCTTAGCCTATGCAAAACTTCTACTGTACGTTTTCTTATTTCTTACATTAGCAACAGTTTTAACTTTTTGATCAAAAAGGATTTCATCTTTGGGGAGTAAGAATGAATATGATACAACCCTTTTCTGCAGTAGATAAAAAACAGTAGGAATTAAAAAAAAATCTTCTAGCTCAAAGACACATTTTTTGTAATCGGCTCTTGTGGGAAAGGAAGTACAAACCTCTATTTTGATTGTCATAACCAATAACTAGTAGCTAATGAAATCTGCATTAGTACTGGACAGGGAAATGATGCCCTCAGTCTTTTAATTGATTAGCTAGTGTACCATTCTTTATCTGTGACAGTCTCTGATTAAACTCAGACTGCAGTTCATTGTCGTGCCCTCATCTTTTCTCATAGCACCATCCTGCTTTTCCTTGCAGATTAAAAAACTGTTGAAGAAGTTCAAAAGTGAACAAGGAGAAATTAACAATTAAACTTAAGAGACTGACTTTGGGCCCTGCACACTGAAGATGTGTTTTTTACTGTATAGGAAGGAAATAGGTTTTTAATAAGCAAAAAAACCCCAAACAAGTTATCTTAAAACTATGTAATGTGGACTGTAGGGAAAAAGAGAGATTTCTAACTGAATTGCTTCTGGAGAAAGCAAATTCTGAAGAATTATAGTACTGCTGAAAATGATTATGGAGCTCTGAAATAGCTTTTGAGGTTCACAGAGAAGACCCCCATGGCTCTTGGGATTTGATCACAGGAAGGATTTAGGAGCCACAGTGATTTTGCAAGCATTTCTAGTTGAAATGTCTTACAGTATCTGGGCTGGTAGAGTACACAGCAACCAAAATTTACTGAAAAAGAATAAATGGCGGCACATTTTTTTTTAGGAGTGTATCCATCTCTTGAAATAGAATTTAAATTAGAAGGCAGAATTTAGTTTAAAAATGAGGTTACTGTAAATTTTCAGTTGCTCTGCACAAAGGTCTAATTGCTTCCAAATTAAAATATTTTGCAAAAAACAATAAGCAAAACAAAAAACCCCACGTACATTATCAAAGCCATTAATATGGTTAGCAAATTTGAGTACACAAAAACCTACTCTGTCACAAAGCCTAGAACCTTATTATATTTTATATTATATATCATTGATAGAGACCAACCACTTGAGAACATCTCTGTGCAATATAGGCCAATTAAACAGTATAGGTCTGCTTTGATGTTTTTACATATGCAACTAATTTGAGAGTGAGCTTTGTAACTCCAATTTAAAAGCAAAAACAAATTACCCCTGTGGTTCCCCCCTTTTCATAAGAATTAACAGTTTCAAATGATTCCCTCCAGCATTTAATACAGGGGAAATAATAACTGGAAAAATAAAGTCTGATCCTGTGATCTGCTTAAGGCTCTCAAAGCTAAACATTTTGCCGGATCAGGTGCTAAGTGGGTATGGAGTAATGAGCTGCAAGCACAAAAATACCAAAGAAAATCACACTCAGCACTATACTATTGGAGGCAAAAAGCACGGCCTCATGTAAAGTCTAAGCACATTGGTCTGAACATCTCTGCGTCCCCATAAAAGGTAAGACCCAAATCTGTGATCAGTCTAGTTTAGTTACTCAAGAGAAGCAGAACCTAAAAACTGCAAAAAGGGTCTATTCCCCTATTTACTTTCACTAGGGCAGACCTCTACAGAACTAAGCACTAAGGAAATAGGAAAAGAATTAGCCTCCATAAATTAAGCATTATAATATCTATTGCAGTAGAAACTTGCTCATCCAGATACCTGCCTGGCAGTATGTGTTTTGACAGGAGGGTTCTACTTTAATAGCAATATAGTGGTTTTGAGAGTTGTGTGTCTGTAAGGAAAGATCCAGATTAGAGAGAGAACTTGATAAAGTGGTGTGTAATGGGAGGCATGGCAGAATATACTTTAAACGGGGGAAGGAGAGCCCCTTCACCCCATCCTTTTCCAACATGCCACTTTCTGGTGTAACCAGGCCTGTGGTCATGGCAAAGGGGCTGCCTTGCCCCTTTCTGATGTGACCACGCCCCTTTTCAAACATCATGACATTACACTACTTTGGAAGGGGTGTGGTCACGTCAGACAGCGAGCACTTTCACATGTGCCCCTCTCTGATGTTGTTGTGTCCCCCACCCAAAGGGCTCAGAAGGAATGAGAGCCAAGGTGGTTCAATTGTGTCCCCTTTAACCCGCTTCCATGGGCCCATGATTGCGACTGTACATGGAAATATTAGAAAACGAGGGCAACAACTTCAGCAGAATTATTTAAGAGTTGCTCAAAATCTTTCCAGACCTGTCGTTGATGTAGCTTCCATTGGTGTGGATCTGATTTTACAAAGTGAAGTTGAAGTTGAAATCCACAATTAGCTCTCCATCAAAATGCTTTACTCTGGATGCATATTCATCCGATTGTAGATGCTTAATGACATCAGGGAACCAGACTGACAGCCCATAATAGCTGTATAAAATCAAAGGGCATGAATTTACAGAGTTTGCCGACTCCTAAGTATGAAGAAATCTGATGTGTTAATTGTTAACAAAAAGAATAAAAAGAATAAACCAAAAGCATTTTGCCTTACATCTCAAACCAAGATAGAGGCCATTTTACCCGGTGCTGCCAGGTGGAGTGTGCGTGGGCAAGCTGGTGCATGTGTGACAGGTGGGCAGGGCGTGCACACGGCCACACATGCATTCCCACTCACCCCCAGCTGATCTCCACGCATGGAGCAACCACCGTTTCCCCCGGTCGCCCCAGGTGTGGGGATGCATGTTAGGTGGGAGCGGGGCATGCACCCCCAGTCACCGTGTGCACATGCGCCGCGTCCTTCACACGGAACGTGCCCACTCATGAACAGAGATTTCTGCATGTTCGTAAGTGGGAGTGGCCTGTGTAAAAAGGGCCAGAGTAACTGTCTTCTAAGTTAACTGGTGAATTACTGTTGCTTTCCTTTAATAATGAAAAGGAACAGTACGGAAAAAATAAGTTCATATAAATCACACCAATATTTAGTACTTAGATAGCTACTTTACAACTGCAATTTGCAAACCACTTACTCTAAAGAAGCTCTAGGCTTTCATGGAGCTACGCCAGAGTAAGTGGATTGCAGTCTACACTTCATAAAGATGTATAAATAGGAGTAGAGTGTCTTTGGTTTTTCGAGCTAATCTCTTTCTAGTCATGCAGGCTTATCGTAAGGCCCTGTAGTTAGTTGTTTTTGATTGCCCGGCCATGGCTGCTCATCTTGGGGGTGGGGGGAGCTTGGGCACAGCACGGTGGTGGGCGGTTGCATGTCTGTGTGTCTCCCTGCCCTCCTTAGCAGCCCAGCTACCAACATGTTTGTTGTGCCAGCCGATCGGGTCTGGACAGTGGTGGCGGCCATCACTTCTGTTTACACCCAGAGTTTACCCACCCCTGCCCTACAGTTACAACATCGTCAACAGCTACCTGTCTGGCCACTTCTTGAAAACATCCAAGGAAGGAGGTTCTGCAACCTTCCTAGGCAGTCTGTTTCATTGCTTGACTGCTCTCACAGTTAAGAAGTTTTTCATAATATTTCACCAAAATCTACTCTCAATCAATTTAAGCCCATTCCCTTTTGTTCTATCTCCTTTGACAGTGGAGAACAAATGTTCTATTCTTTTTCTGTGCCATCCTTCAAGCTATTTGAAAACTGCCACCCTGTTCCCCCTTAGGTTTCTTTTTCTCTAGGCTAAATATACCCAGTTCTTTCAGCCTTTCCTATGCGGCTTACATTCTGATCCCTTTATCTTCTTATCACTCTCCTTGGAACCTTCTCCAGTTTGTCTATATCCTTCTTGAAATGCAGTGCCCCAAAATGAACACAGTATTCTAAGTGAGGTCTCACCAGAGCCGAATAAACCGGCAGCATTACCTCCCATACGCTGGATATGATGCATCTCTCAATGCAGCCCAAAGAGCTGCATTTGTCTTTTTTGCAACATGGTCATATTGTTAATACATGTTCAGTTTATGAGACACCCATAACTCATAGATCTTTCTCTGCAGTGCTCCTGCTTAGCCAGTCCACCCCCCATTTTATATTTATGCATCTGGCTTTTTGTTCCTATGTGTGATACTTTGCATTTATTTTTGTTAAGTGTCAATTTGTTTCTTCCAGCCCAGGTCTCTAGTTTTTCTAGATAGTTTTGTATTCTAATCCTGGCTTCCAAATTCTTGTCAAGAATCTTACCCAAAAGAAAGGGTGAACCATACTGCTGTAAGCTTGATTGTATTTTCCTTGACTGGATAGTTGAAACATTTCATAAATGTTAACCAAATCTGAAAGACATTAGAATAAAATAATTTGTTTTTAAAAATATATTAAAATAATTCAGAAAAGTCATATAGGTTTGGGTTTTGAGGGCATGATCCTCAGAGTGGCTAGTGCCAGTATTATTTCTTAGCACTGGCACACATCCCATTCAAATAAATGGACATGCACCTGCATTAAATGCTAGCACTGGCAGTACCTGCTGAGAGGACTGCATTGCCTGCTTTCGGGAGTCAGCTCTGGTTTAGGCTGGCTAAGGTTCCCAAGCAGGATCTGTGTCTCAGTGTAGCCCATGCTGAAATCTGCATCTTGGACTGCCTCACCTACACAACCTAGGCAGATCCATCAACCCCTGTGACTACTTTCAGTTCATTCTAACAACTCTCTCACAGCAGGGGAAGGAACGTAATGCACAATCAATTCCATGATGTCTTCCCCGATGAGAGCAGGTTGTGTGAATGAGCCCTTTAAGATCTTAGATGGTGATTCACAAATCACTTACTCCAGAGTAGTCCTGCTGGAGACCTGCATAAGTGATTTGTGGATCGTGGCCTTTATCTCTAAGAAACATCCACCAAAATTTAAAAATAATCAAGCAAGAAATATTTATTTTTTTCACTCTCAAATCACACTGGAGCCGATTCTATGCCCCACGTGCGCACAAACCACGCACACCTCCATTATGGGGGCATTGTGCTGTGCGCAAACCACGTGCAGACAGTTTGGGATTGCAGACACTGGGGGACGATCCCATGCCCCGTGCATGCTGTGCGCATCCTGAGTGTGCACACGTGCGTGCAAATCACACGCATCTCCATAGGGATTGCATTGTGCTGCATGGATCCCGTGCGGGACCTGCACTAATCTCACACAGATCCCATGCGGATCCCATTTGGGATTGTGGCCAATATCTTTATGTGGACGATAGGCTTAAAATAGGGACACTTGCCTACCCAAATTCGAACAATCTTTCCCCCTGTATTCTCAGTATGCATTATGCAGTAGTGTTTGCACAAACTCTCATATTATTGGCAGGAATTACTTGCATGAGGGCTGGAGCCTCTATTTTGCAGGATGACACCATCAATCTTCTCTTGTGCCAAGTCCCTCAGTATCCCAGAGAACTGGATTCTTATGATTGGCTCCTGGACTCAAGTGTCATATTCAGAAGTGTGGGTCAGCAAAAATTCAAACCATTAGGACATCCAATTCCATGTCTAGACCCTAATGAAATTATATTTGGCCATGAGGCAAGCAAGTCACCTTTGGATTTTGTTACTTACACCATACAGCTCTGTGCGTATCCTCACAAAACACCTCCTGTACCAGGTTCCTGTGTCACTCCCAATTTCTATGAGCTCATCCATCTGTTTGGGTGTTTTGATTCTATTAACCTGCATAAAGAAATAGAAGAAAATGTTGGCGTTTCCTGGGCTTGTAACAGCATTTTGAAAAGCAAATTAGAGATGGATGTTTATAGCCAGTTTTATAAAAAGGGAGAAGCCTAAAGGGCTACTCCTGCTACTCAGCTGGAGTATTACGTCCAGTTTGGGGCTCCTTGTTTTAAAAAGACCTTGACACAGGGTATTACCAGACATAACATTAACCATCTATTTCCAGTTTTAACACCAGACTTCTGCTATGTCTGTGCAAACACGCGTCTTGCTGTAGGTAAGATGCATGCTTTGAGACATGGAGAACTTGGGTGCTGACAACACAGGCCTTTCACTGATGTGTAGCCGCTATTATGTCTAGCTAAGTACACAAGACTATTTCTGATCCACTGTCATCCCAGAGAATAGAGACATGGACATTTGTGATGGGACACTGTAGGTCCATTGTAGCTCCCTCCGGTCACCATGATGATTTGTTTGTAATGTCTAGTGTGTTATGTGTGTGTCACCCTCTTCTGCAGCGTGTTATATGTGTATTATCTCTCTTCTTTGAGAGGTGGAAGAGATGTCCACATCAGGGGGTGGGTCTGGCATTAAAATCGCACACTTACATGATCGATGGAATAGAACACACAATGAATGAAAAAAAACACAACCATGCAGAAAGAAAAACTACACAATGGTGATGGCATGCAATAGTGAGCAAAATGCAAAGCTGTGTGTGGAAAATAAAAACAAAAACAGGAAAACCAACATTTGCCTCTGTAGTTCAGGTGCTAAGGGGGAAAGAAATTGGCAGGTCAAGGCTTCAAGTCTGTTTTAAATAAGGGAACATTATATGTATGTGTGATTTGTTTCACTTTTTAAAATTGCTTTTTAAAAGAAGAATCCATTCAGGAGAGGAGCCCTGACACACAGAGGAGAACCCTTATATGTGCCATGACTAGGAAATGCTACACAGGGAGCTCAGCTCTCAGTATACACCAGAAAATTCACGCTACCAGGGAAAGGCCCTAAAAATGCGTAATTGTGAGGAAAGCTTTAGTGTGAACTTCAGTCTTGGAACGTTTAGATATGCATGAAAATGGTAGGGGGTTGTAATCTCCCACAATCATTCCTCTCCCACTGCAAAGAAGGCAGTGCTCGGGATCATGGGATTGTAATGTCACATTTGCATGGGAAACTCCCATGAGAATCACAATCAGGGTGTTTTTAGACATGCATGACGAGCAATTTGTGAATCTCTTTTTAAATGTGCATCCAGAAGCCCTCAGTATCTAGGGTTTGCAGATGTGCATTAACATGTGGACATTTCTGCCAGACTCAAGGGAGAGTAGTTTACACAAGCAGGTAATTCATGGGGTTTATTGCTCTCCCATGCAGTAGCGTCTTGTCTAAAAACATCCTTACTATACATGAAAGAGCCCAAAAAGTTCTCATTCGCACCCCCACCTCAGCTGCATTGGGAGAGAGGAGGCATGATTGAAAGAGGCAGCAGAATTCTTTAGCAGAAAATCTAGAAGACCAAAAGCTTAGCTACTAAGTCACGCTGATGGTGTTGCATTTCTAATCCCTCACTTCAGACCAAACCCTCCCATCCCTACTCTCCTTTCCTTACACCGGGGGTGTAACCCTACCAAATGTGGCCCATGGCAAGTTTTTATTTGGCCCCTTTCCAGTTCCTAGTCTCAAGAACTGAAAATCTGAGTCCAGGGTAAGGGAGCAGAGATGAGGGGATGCACACAAGGATAGGGGACAGATCCAGGGCACAGAGCCATGATCTGGGCCCTCCTCTACCTGAGTGCACTTCATAGGCACCTCTGTCTCTGACTTTCAGAGCTTGTACTCATTTTTCAGTTGGTCCCTGGGAGGTAAAAGGTTTCCGATCTCTGATATAACACTTTCAGTATTCTTCCAACAAGCTCCCAGACGAGTGAACAAGAGAAAGAAAATACACTGAAAAATCCTTAAGATCCCAAATTCCCAGTAGCATCAGACTACGTGTGGAGTGGGGGACAAAAATCAGAGGGGCCCTTTTCAAAAACACTAAAACCACACAGATTATGTGCAAACTGCAAAGCAAGTATTTTTGAAGTGTTCACGCTGCAACTAGGGCTGAAATGAGCAGCAATTTTACTGCGTGTGAAAATGCAAGCGCAGGGACTGAGATCCCGCCTCGGGTGCAATTTCTCAGCGAGCAGTTTAAAAAATGGCCACTGGAGGTAAGTGCTTCTAAGTTTCAAAGGCTGACAGCTGTTTGGCGATGAAGTTGGGGGAAGTAGCCTTTAAATGCCACCTGAGAGGTTGTTCAAAGGTGTTCCCCCCAGAAGTGCTGGGGAGGTGGTGGTGAGTGCCTTCAAGCCACCTGTCTTCTACACCTGCGCTCCCTGGGCTGACTCACCTCACTGCTGGGCTAAGAGTTCTACTCTCCCTTCTGCTGCTGGCTGCTCCCTTCTCCTTCCCCTTCCTGCTGCACAACTGAGCCTGGGGACTTCCCCACTCAGCTTTTTCTGAGCAGGGAGGCCTCTTCTCACCTGCGTGCATCCCCCTAATGGGTCCCTATTCCATGCACTCCTCTGATATTGGTCCCCCTGGGAATGGGGACCCATTAGGGGGTTCCACGTAGGTGGGAAGAGGCCTCCCTGCTCAGAAAAAGCCAATCAGGGAAGTCCCCAGCCTCAGCTCTGCAGCTCACAGACAAGGGGAGGAGAAGGGAGCAGCCAGCAGCGACCAGGAGAGTAGGAGCCCTAGCCTGGCGGTGAGAAGAGTCAGCCTGAGAAGCGCAGGTGCTGGGATCAGCAGCTGCATGCTCTCCACACACACACCCCCAAAAACAGCTGGGGGGTGGGGGTGGTTTGAAACTGACAAGAGCTGGCTGAGAGTGCTATGGGAGGGCTCCCCTTCTCAGTATTCCCAGCTGTTGCTTGTCAGTTTTGTTTTGTTTTTAAACTCGTTTTTTGCTCACTGCATTTGGTGAGCACATCCCAGTGCTTGGTTCATCCCAGAACAGAACAAGCACTGGGATTTCACTGAGATTACTTGGTTTTCAGCCTTAGGTGCAAAGAAAGATTGAACTGAACAGAGGCGGCCTGTCAGTCTGAGTGCCAGCCCCCTCCACAGCTGCACCCCTCCCACAAACCTGCTGACTGCTGCTGGCCAACCCTGAGTGCTGCCACAGTGGCCAGGATGAAGTCCGGGATCATGCAGTTTGCTGCTATGCACTATGGTGTGTGTGCTGTGCACACCAGACTCTCTGGAGCTGCTGGACTACTAGGGATGGGCGAACAGAACCGAGTTTGGAAATTCGGTTCAGTTCAGTTTGGAAATTCGGTTCGGAAGTTCAGTTCGGTTGACCGAACTATTCGAGTTCGGTCCGAACTCTGAACTTCTGCACAAAGTTCGGAAATTCAAACCCCATTGAACTAAATAGAATATTATCTTTTAGGGATGAGCGAACAGAGCCGAGTTCGGAAATTCAGTTCGGTTTGAAAATCGAGTTTGGTTCGAACGTTCGGTTCAGCTGGGAATACTGAGAAGGGGAGCCCTCCCATAGCACTCTCAGCCAGCTCTTGTCAGTTTCAAACCACCACCACCACCACCCCAGCTGTTTATGGGGTGTGTGTGTGTAGAGCATGCAGCTGCTGATCCGAACTGGTCGCATTCAGTCCGAACTGCGAACTGCGTTCACCCATCCCTATGGACTACAGTTCCCAGCATGCTCCACAGAGCAAAGATGGTGGCGATAGTGCATAGCAGCAAACTGCACTATTGCTGTGCCTATGATCTCAGGCTCCATACTGCCTGTGGCAGCAGCACTCAGGGGTGGCCGCCCATGTCCAGCAGCAGCCAGCAGATATGCAGGGATGTGGGGTTGCCAGCAGGGTGGCTATCCCAGCGCCCGGACTGATGGGCTGCCTCTGATTGGTATTATCCCAGAATCCTTTCCAGCTTGCCTCAAATTGTATGAGGATACTTTAAAAGCTTTAGCCTGATCTCATGAAGGTTCGTGAGATTACAGGTGTGTGTTCAGAAGCTTTTGGAGGTCCTCATGAATTGGCAAGTACAGGTTATCCATGGCTTGACTGAACCAGTTCGCTTGACTGAACTCACACTTTGTTTATATGTGTCTGGATTTTGGGTGTTTGTTTCTGAGGTGAGTGGTAGTATAAGTGCCAAAGCACCCAACCATTAAATGAGTCAATTTGTGCCTCCAGAGATCTGGTATATGACATATGAAATACCTACCAGACTGGTGTACATTTTTCAAGATAATGGTGGGATACCTGCAGTGCAGGTAGCTCTGTGCCTGTGTTTCCAAAACCTTAGAAACAGCCTTGCACCCAAACAATAAAGCCATAAAGGAACCACTTAATGTCACTGTAACAGACTGCCCTACGTGCTGGCAGGGTTAGGCTTAAGGGGGACTGGGTTGGTCCTTGAAGGAAAGCCGACCAGAGATGGGCAGGCATTTGGCTCTTTAAGAGAATTATTGGCTAACAAACTAGACGGGAGAAGTAGATTGGTCCTAGCTGAGCGTGGCATTTAACTGCAAGCCAGAAGGGGGTAGGTGTAGTATGAAGGACAGAGCCAAAAGCCTCACACAGGGCAGAGAGATTACCAGGGAGAAGGCCGCCCTGAGACAGCAAGTGATTAAGGCTCAATAGGTGGTGGTAGCCCTGTGTTTCTGGGGATGGCAAAGGAAGCTGCAGCACATGAGGGAAAGTACAAAACACATTAAGAGGGTCAGGAGGCTAAGAACATGGCAGGGGAGCCAGGAGAAGGTCTTGCCTGCAAGGTTAAGGAATCAGAGGATGGGAGCTCAGTTAAGGGGTTCACCCAGAAGGTACAGTTGGAGAGACGGTATGGCTATTACATTGTGTGTGAAAACAGACATGCATGTCATACCACTTTAACATTTCTTATGCATGTCGCAGGGCTGTATTGGTGCCCTATGCAGTCCTGCAACATGCATAAGAAATGTTAAAAAGGTGTAGTGGAATTAAGGTACATTTGTTTTCACCCTGTGTTGTGTTTGGGACTTTGCATCCTTTGTTTGGTGGGCACTGTAAATAAAGAGCAGTGGAGGGGGAAAGCCCAATGTGTTGGTGTGTTTGGTGGGCTGGATCCTGACAAAATTCAGTGCCTAGCCCAGTTGTTACAACCACCTTCTCACCTTTGTGACCAACAGGTCTGAAAGATCTAGTTTCTGAAAGTATTTGAGTGTAACCTTGGTTAGAAACGAGTAAAGCTCATCCAGAAAAGTAATGCAAAAAACAAAGACTAGTCTCCTCCAAGAACTTACAGGCACAAAAGGGGGGCTGATTCACACATACTTCACACACTGATACCAGCACTGGTGTATTTGACTGGCTAAGTAAAAAATGAAATGACAATTTAAACTTACTGGGTCTAATTTAAATTAAGAAAATGTAAAAGACAATGAAATATCCCCAAAGCAAATTATACAGAAATTCTTTGTATTGTGTGCCAAATACGATAAGGTGCTGGCATTGTCCAAACAGAGAATTATGATAAGCTAACGTTTTCTAATCATGTTAACGTTCTCTTAGGTTAATATTATATTAGGAAAGTATAAGCTTACATTAGGGACCTCCTTGGTACATAACCCTGACAGTGCAATGTTTCTAATCCTTTAATATTTGGGGAGCAGGAGTCGAGTTGTCCCAAAATTCAGCATGGAAAAAAATCCCAATCCTCTAGTGGGGATTATTTCCCTTATCATGGTATCCATGCAAAGGAAGAATGGAAGTTTAGTCCTATTAAAAGTCAGTAAATTATTGTACAACATTAAAGAAAGCCAGGTTTATTTGAAAATATTTTTAGCTTTATATTTCAATGAGTAATGCACACAGAAGGAGCATGCTTGAGTGCTTGGATCACAAGCGTAGAAGCCTCCAGGGTTCTGCTCCTAGCTTTGCTATGACTCACCGTGAGACTTTGGACCCTGAACCACTTAACTCTTAATCACTTAAAATGAACTCTTAATCACGCCTACTCCAAAAAACCCTCCAAGTATGAAAGTAAGCTGGGAGAGGAAGCAGCATGATTGAACTAGTTGCTGCTGATGTCCCAATCAACACAGTTCACAGTGGCCTGACAACCCCTGGAGACAGTGAAGCCAGTGACAGTGCAACAGGTGAGAGGTGGGCATCTAAGGCCAGTGTGAGGAGGAGGGTCAACAGTAGGCTGATGGGGGTGTTTTGAGACCAGCACAAGGAAGGCATCATCTCAGGCTATTTTCACCTGCTTTCTCACCAATGAGATTTCATGGGTATCTCGTTAGTAAAGAATTAGTTCTAAGACAGGGGTGAAGAACCGTTTCCCTCCTGGAGGCCACTTAGAAAATTAGTACAAGCTCCAAGGGCCTCATAGAAATTGGAGACACGGATGCATAAGGAAAAGGAGTCCAGATCAAAGATCTGTGCCATGGATCTGCCTCCTATCCTCGTGTGCATGCCCTCATCTCTGCTCCCTTACCCTAAGCTTACTTTTTCAGTGCTTGGGAGTAGGAACTGGATCCACATCCCTGATCCAGGAACCAGAAAGAGTCCAAATAAAAACTTTAGGCTCCCAGGCCTGAGGTTCCCCATCCTGTTCTAAGCATTCAAATAGGTGCGTGTGTATCATTTTTGTTATAGCAATAACAAAAATGAAAATTGTAATTTTTGTTATTGCAATAACAAAAACTAATAAAGAAATCAATAGTGATAACGAAAGTCATTATTGATTTTGTTACTGCCTGGCAGTCGTTTTTTGGAGGGAAATGTGGAGAGGGGAGGTGGGAGCAGACATCTTGGAGCCAGAAACAGTGTTGAACTCTTGAACTGGGAGGGGAAGGACCTGATGGATGTATCTCTGGCCAATGAGCAGCGCAAGCAGATCCCAGCAGTTGAATGGCAACGTGTGATTCCTTGATGCTTCTGCCTCCCAGAACCAATCAGGAGGGCTCTGTGGGAGATAAATATATATATCCCTTATTCCCTTCCCTACCATCCAATCCTTATTCCTTAGGTACACACACACACAACGCTAACCACCCTCGGTGGTTATTTATGCATGTTGCAGGGCTGTATTTGTGCCCTATGCAGCCCTGCAACATGCATAAATAACCACCAAGGGTGGTTAGCATCATGTCTGTTTTCACCCATTGATATAGTTGTTATATATATAGATTAGATATTTAGATACTAGGCTGTTTTATTATATATATTAGGATTATAGGATAGGAACATTTTGTATTATACATAGGTTAGGTTTAGCTTAGATTCTGTATATATATTATATAAATGAAACTACATATTGTGTACAGTATATATTATTGTGTGCAGTTCTTTCTGTAGTATCACAATGAGAAGGGGAAGGAGTTCAACTTCTGACAATAATTCTTCATTGGCACACAAAATCGATACTGATACCAAAAAACAAAATCTTCATTTGAAATTGGTACCGATACCAACAACAATAATGAAAAACAACATTTTGTTATTAATGAAAACGAATAAGAAACATTTTAATAATGAAAATGATAACAAAAACGACATGGGGCCCTGGTTAACACACCTATGATCAAATTTATCTTGGTGTTTACAGCAGTTACAGATGGACTACAGATAATATGTTCTTTCAAGACAAAAGATTTGTTATTGCACCTTTGCTTCATATGCTCAACAAAATTTGGCTGACATTTTCAAAGTCATCAAAGGATTCTGATGGCCAACTATGATGGTAATTGGGTATCTGAGTCCCATAGGCTGCTTTGGATACATCAGATGGTACATTTATATAGTGGGGTGGTAGAACTGCTTCCCTAAATTGGAAGCATGTCTGCTCAGCGCTTGAAGCACTAACCTGTGTCTAAAGTTGTTATTTATTCTTAAAGCCCGTGGGGCCTGCCTCTCACATAGGAACTGAAGGGCTCTATGTAAGTCCTGTTGGGGAACAAAAAATACTCACTGTGAAGACTTTTTCAGGCTGACCACGAGCTCTCATGTTGGTGTCATGAATTTGCTTGAGAATCATCCAAGCTTCGTCATGTTTCCCAACCTATAGGATTACATCAAATGGTGTAAAATCCTTGTGAATACTTACTATATTAATCAAACAAGATTTAGTACTTGGTTTCAAGTTCCCATGGGAATCAGTCCTCCTAAGAAAATATACACTGGAGGAGGTGACATTTGGAATGCTGTAAAAACTTTACCTCTAGCAAGAACCTTGGACTTTCTGGCATGAAAGTGAGTGCTACAACGGAGGAAACACAGGGCAGCGCACACACAATCACAAATACTCTCCAGCTGTGAAACTGATAGGCAGACCCCATGCTGAAACTCCAGCCTAGGAAAGGAGAAAAACAAACAGCAAATAAACCAAGGGAGCACTTCACAGGTGACAGCCTGCGACTTCTGAGCGCAGGAAACTTTGGGATTTTTCCCATGTGACTAAACGTGCACCGTCTGCCTCCACGAGAAACTCCAGAAGGGAAATGCTGCACGGCTTTTGTCACGCGAGAAAACAAAGCGGCGCAACTTTGGCACCGCTCAATTTTCCAGCTCTGCATCCTCCCCATGATTGGTGCCAAAGCTGGGAGGCTTTGTTTTTCCATGTGACAAAAGCCATGCAATATTTGCCTCTCTCACTTTCTCGCGGATGCAAACGGTGCATATTCTGTAATGTGGGAAAGCGCCCGATATCTTCTTTCAAATGTGGCCCAAGAATCATTTCTTTTGAGAGGGTAGGGAGGGATTTTCCTACTGTAGTTATTTTAAGGAGGCCCAATTGAAACACAAAAAAGTTAAAGAACACTAAATTGAAGAAACAAAATTACAGTGGATTCTTTTAGATGGACAGCAACTCCTGTTCTGCGTGTGCCAACCCGCTTCATCCCTGGGTTCGCTGGTCCGTTTAAAAGTGCCCTGCCAGATGTGGAAGCAGAGCAGGCTGTACTTGCTCCGGGGCAGCCCTGCTTGTCACTGACGAAGCAGGTCAGCCAAACCGGGGGCAGAGGCTGAAAGCGGAGCTGCTGTCTGACTGATGGGCGGATCCACACTGCAGCTCCATTCCTGGCTTAGCTTTGCCTTGGACAACACTGTAGAGTTGCAGGCACCAGCCTAGAATGTTGGGAAACCACCCACAACACTCGTCTGGGGAGGGGTGCCACGTGGGCAGACAGTGGGGTGGGGAATCCACCGGGTCTGTCTAAAGTGGACCCATATGGGGCTAGAAGTGGGTGGATGCAGGGGTGCATCCCTAGAGCAGCTCCGGGGGAAGGTAGACTCCATATTTGTCTAAAAGTACTCAGTGAATTACCCCCCTCCCCAAAATAACATACCTGTTTAATTATGTTATGTAACAGCTGAACAACAAATTCACAGTAATCTCCTCTAACTTCAGTTTTTTCACCCCCAGATCTCAAAATATCTGAAAGTGTTTGAACTCAAATTTATTATTCTGTAAATAGTCATCACATTTTTTGCAAGGTCATTTTTAGTGTTTGTTTGTTTGTACTTCTGTGCCACCCTATCACTAAAGCTCAGGGCAGCTTACATAAAACAGAAATACAATAAAACTCCCTTTGAAAACCTCATCAAAAGAAAAACCCACCCTCACCCCCTAACCCAAACACTCTCAACCCCAACCTTGCTTGCCAAATGCATTGCCAAAGAGAAATGTTTTACACTGCATCTGGAATACGTTCAGGCTCAGGCTCTGACGAATATCTGGGGGAAGGGAGTTCTATAATACTGGGGCAGCAACTGAGAACGTCTTCCTGTGGACAAGATTGGCTGGTGGTACCTGCAAGAGAGCACTCCCAGTCAACCGCAGGGGCTGCAGTGGAGGATGGAAGGAAAGGCGGTCTTCTCTGATATGTCAGGCCCAGGCTGTTTAGGGCTTTAAAGGTCAAAACTAACATCTTGAATTGTGCCCCAAAGGTAATAGGGAGCCAGTGCAGATTGCAGAGCACAGGTGTAATGTGGTCATGGTGACCCACCATTGAAAGGAGCTTGGCCACCATGTTCTGCACCAGCTGCAGCCTACAAACAGTCACCAAGGGTAGCCCCAGGTAGAACGCATTGCAGTAACATAGCCTTGAGGTAATGTAAGCATGGATGATGGCGGTGGCCAGATCTGAGTCAGAAAGAAAGGGACGCAGACTCCTCATCAGATTAAGTTGGTGAAAAGTGTTCTTGGCCACCGCCACAACCTGATGTTCCAGGTGCAGCAAGGGGTACAAAGCACTCCAAGGCTGCAAACTTGAGTAACTAGAGGAGGTGGACCCCTTCAATAACACGGGTCCCAATCCCCTCCAAGACACCGGATCGGCCAATCATCATTACTTCAGTCTTATTTGGATTCAGCTGGATGTGTGACTGGATTAAGAACACAAGATGTGCCATACTGGGTCAGATCAATGGTCCATTGAGCCCAGCATTCTGTCTCTGAAAGTAGCCAATCTCAGTCGCTCGGGAAAAGTACCCAACAGGTCATTGGGCGATCTGTTCCCTGTTGTTCACTCCCAGCTACCAACAGTCAGACATAACGTCCTCCACCTACTTGGCTAATAGCCGTTAATGGGCCCACCTTCCAAAAACGTATCCATTCCCTTTTTTAAACCCAGTTATACTACTGGCTTTGACCACATCCTCTGGCAACAAATTCCACTAGTTAATTGTGTCTTGAGAAAAAAAAACACTTTCTTTTATTTGTTTTAAATCTACCAGTTAGTTTCATGGAGTGTCTGCTATTTCTAGTACTATTAGAGAGAGTGAATAACCACTCCCTATTTACTTGTTCTACAACACTTGTGATTTTATAAACTTCTATCATATCCCCTCTGAGTTGTCTCCAAGCTGAAGAGCCCCAACCTATCAAGCCACTCCTTGTACAGAAACCGTTCAATAGCCGTTATAATTTTTGTTGCCGTTTTCTTTTCTAGTTCTACTATATCTTTTTTGAGATGGGGCAACCAGTACTGCACATAATTTTATTAATGAATTATTATGATTATGTATTTATATAGCACAAGCAATGTACCTGGTGCTTTACAACTGTTGAAAGTAGATAAGAGTTCTTGCTCTGGGGGGCAGGGGCTACACTGGAGTCTTTCCCCCTTTTTGCTGTCAATAAGAAATTTCTGTGGAATTAGCTGTAGCACGTACTGTGGAATGGAAGGCTTTCTGCTGAACAGACAGAGTTATAGAAATCCTCTCAAGGTGTGGTCACATCACAGATTTATACAAAGGCATTATGGTATTCTCAGTTTTATTCTCTATCCCTAATAGAGAAATAATTCCTAACTTCTGTTTGCCTTTTTGACGGCTGCCACACACACAGCTGATGATTTCAATGTATTGTCCCCAATGACTCCAAGATCCTTTTCCTGAGTGGTAACTCCTAATTTAGAACCCAGAATTGTGTACATATAGTTTGGATTATTCTTTTCCTATGTGCATCGCTTTGTACCTGTCAACATTAAATTTCATCTGCCGTTTAGATGCCCAGTCTCCCAGGGTGCAGCCAGTCGAGAGGTTATCCCTCTTTGGGCAATGTTAACACACAGTGTAGTGGCTAGTATGCCCTGCGGCCGCCAGTTCACCCCAACCTGGGAAGCCAGCGAACATGCAATGCATCCCCCAAAAAAGGACAGGGATGCATCACGTCTTAGCTTGCCCAAGGTGGGATAATGCTGCCCAAAGTGGGTTAAAGGGTCCACCTCCTGTGTGGCCGGGCTTGCAGCCCTGCTGTGAGGCAGGAGTGCACTCTTCCCACCCACCTAACAGCTGATAGTGAGGGAGGCGGGCCTGGGAAGAGCATGCACCCTTTTTCCCACCACCTAACACCTGATTGCCTGGGAGGGTGGCTTGGGAGGAGCGTGTTCCCTCTTCCCAGCCCCCCCTGCGATCAGCTGTTTGGTGGTGGGGAAGTGGGTGCACGCTCTTCCCAGCCCCCCCCTCTATTGTGATCAACTGTTGGGCAGGTTGGAGGAGCATGCACACTCCTCCTAGGGCCCCCTCCTCCAATTCACCTGCCAAAAAGCTGATGGGGGTGGGGAAGGGGTCCAGAGGAGCGTGTGCTCTTCACCCAGGTTCCTTTCCCTTGCAATCAGCTCTTAGCCGGGGGAGGGGGGGGGGATTACATGCACACTCTTCCACCACCACCCCAAGAGCTGCCTAGCGGTAATGGGCCCACTCCTACAGCACAACAGCAGTTCAAGCATCCAGCCCCAAGTGGCCAGCTTCTTGGCCCGCCCCAGGATGTGGAGGAGCTGGTGATGGCCGCAGGTGATCGGGCCAAAGCATGGCAGCTACGCTTGCCCGCCACGTGGTGTATGGGGGATCTGGCCCACCTCAGCTCGTGTGGCTGAACCCCCAATCTCACAAAATCCTCCTGCAATTCTTCACAGTCCACTTGGGTTTTAATTACATTGAATAACTTGGTGTCATCTGCAAATTTCATCACCTCATTCTTTACTCCTTTTCTCAGATCATGAATGAATATATTGAAAAACACTGGTCTCAGTACAGATCTCTGGGGCACTCCACTATCTACTTCTCTCCGTTATGAAAACTGACCATTTAGTCCTATCCTTTGTTTCCTATCCTTTAACCAGTTACGATCCATGATAGAGCTCTGCCTCCTATCCCATGGCTATTTAATTTCCTCAAGGATATCTCGTGACATGAGGGGTCTTATCAAACACTTTCTGAAAATAAAGATACACTACACTGACCAGCTCACCCTTTTCCATATGCTTATTTACACCCTCTGAAAATTCCAGCAGATTAATGTGGCATGACTTCCCTTTGCTAAATCCATGCTGACTCTTTCCCATTATGTTGTGTTTATCAATATGCCCAGTAATTCTGTTCTAACCACCGTTTCCACCAGTTTGCCTAGCACCAATGCCAGGCAGTTTCCAGGACCACCTCTGGAGCCCTTTTAAAACATTGGCATTACATTCACTACCCTCCAATCCTCAGGTACAGTGGCAGGTTTTAGCAAAAGGTTACAAATTACCAACAGTAGGTCTGTGATTTTATATTTGAGTTCCTTCACATCTCTGGGATGACTACCATCGGGTCCTCGTGATGTGCTACTATTTAGTTTGCCAGTTTGCTCCAGAACCTCTTCCAGTCATAGAATCACAGAGTTTGAAAGGACCTCAGCGGTCACCTAGTCCAACTCCCTGTTCAATGTAGGAAATCTGCACCTACAGCATCCCTGACAGATGGCTGATTTCTGAGAGTTCTTTCAATTCATCAAATAGTTCCAGCACGGGTATCTCCCCAACATCCTCTACAGTGAAGTTCAAAGCAAAGAAATTGTTCAGCTTCTCTGCAATGGTGTTATCCTCCCTGGATATTTTCCCCTTCTCCCATTAAAATCAGGAGGTTATTGTTTCCCCCTTCTCCCATTAAAATCAATAATGCGATGCAGGGCTGGATTTTGAGCCCTGCATCCCGTTATTGATTTTAACAGCTGAATTCTCCCATTAAAAGGGCTCAGGGGAAAATTCTCCTGAGCTCATACGGAAAAATTCTCCTCCCAAAATTTAGATTTCAGAATTCTTAATAAATTTCACATAGTGAAATCTGTGTGCATTGCATTATCATTGGTGAAAAAAATGGGGGCTGAGGAGTGAAATGGAGCGGGCATTCCCCATGTCCCCTAAGGCCAGATCCTAGAGGACAGTCCCTGCTTTGATTTCAGCCCTCCTGTAAAGCCCACAGTGATGTCATTGCCAAATACGCAGGGCTTGTCAGGGGCCCTACACCGCTCTGATCTGCACTGACCTTTGAATTTCCTAGAAGCTGGAGAATAGGGTGGAGATGCCACCATTTTGGGAAGGATGCCTCTAGTGTGTGAAGTGGTAGGAGCTTCATCTCTCCCTTTCAATTCCTGTTCCTCCATTTGGTATTCTAGTTATTTTTAGAATATTTAATTTTATTTATTTAATTTCTATTGACATTTATACCCTGCCCTTCCCCGAAGGCTCAGGGCGGTTTACAAAGTGCAATTATACAGAAATTTAAAATACAATCTCCCCCCACAAAACCCCAACCCACTCCAACTCCCCCCAACAACCTCCCACCTAATCCCTATCCTTGCCTGTCAAATGCTTTGCCAAAAAGAAAAGTTTTACACCACCTCTGAAAGATGCTCAGGCCTGGACTCAGACAGACGTCCTGGAACAGGAAGTTCCACAACAGTGGGGCAGCAACCGAGAAAGCCCTCCTGCATGCTCCCGCCAAATGAACAAGAGTAACAGGGGGAACCCACAGGAGGATGCCCTCAGCTGACTGCAGGGGCTGCGACAGAGCATGGTAGGAAAGGCGGTTTTTCAGATACATGGGTCTCAGGCTGTTTAGGGCTTTAAAGTTCAAAACCAGCACCTTGAATTGGGTCCAGAAATCTATAGGTAACTGGTGCAGACTCTGGAACATCGATGTAACATGCTCCTGGTGACCCGTCCCCGAAAGAAGATGGGCCACTGCGTTGTGCACCAGCTGCAGCTTCCCAACAGTCATCAAGGGAGGGCAGCCCCACGTAGAGTGCATTGCAGTAATCCTACCTCGAGGCGATGAAAGCATGAATGACAGTGGCCAAATCTGAATCAGAAAGAAAAGGCTACAGCCTCCTCACCAGATGAAGTTGGTGAAATGCATGCCTGGCCACTGCTGCAACCTGAGAATCCAGGCGTAGTAAGGGGTCCAGAAGCACTCCAAGGCTGTGAAACCTGAGTGACCAAAGGGGGTCAGACCCATCAATAAGAGGAGTCCCAATTCCCCCCAGGTCACAGGGCTGGCCAACCATCATCACTTCAGTCTTGTCAGGCTTCTGCCGCAATCGGCTCATCCTCATCCAGTCCCTGACAGCAGCCACGCATCGGGTAAGCACAGAGACTGCAGGACCTGGGTTGGATGAAAGAGAGAGCTAGAATTGAGTGTAATCCGCATACTGATGGCATCACACTCCAAACCTCTGAATGACTTCGCCCAGTGGCTTCATATACATGTTGAACAAGAGGGGAGACAGAACAGAACACTGTGAGACCCCACAGGGAAGGTCCAATAGGACGACAAGGAATCGCCCATCAGCACTCTCTGGGACCTCCTCAACAGGAAGAAATGGAACCACTCAAGAACAGTCTTGCGCACCCCTACTAAATTCCACAGTCGTGTCAAGAACACCTCATGATCAATGGTATCAAAGACTGGCAAAAGATCTAACAAGATTAACAGGATAGAATTTCCCTTGTCAATCTCCAGGCACAGGTCATCGACCAAGGCCACAAGCGCAGTCTCCATGCCACATCGAGGACGAAAGCCCAACTGAAATGGGTCCAAGAATCTGATGACATTGAGATTGGCCTGGAGCTGTTGGGCAACCACCAATTGCCTGACAATAACCTTCCCTAAAAAGGGAAGGTTAGAGACAGACCGATAGCTGGCTGGAGAGTCAGGCCATTTTTATACGAGTGGCTGGATGCAGCGCGTTCTTCAACACGCTTCCTGAAAAGCCCTGCGGGCTGTGTTTAGACACACTGGAAGTAGCTGGCCACCATAGGAATCGCTGCTTGCACTGTCTTTTTGAAGGTGCATTTTGGAAATCCCAATATCGAGGCTTCTGAAATGTGTCTTCAAAAGGACAGAGCAAGCGGCAATTCCTATGGCAGTCAGCTACTTCCGGTGCATCTAAACACACACAATGGGCCTTTTCAGGAAACACGTTCTTGAACGCACTGCATCTCACCGCTCATATAGAAGCAGCCTCAGTATCCAAGATGGGTTCTTAAGCAGGGGCTAGACAATTGCATTTTTAAGGACATCCGACACCCTACCCTCGTGAAGGGAGGCACTGACAACCCCAGCCAGCCATGGCCCCAATGTCTTCCAGCTAACTTTCACCAGCCAGGACAGGCAAGGATCTTATTCAAAACTGGCTGCCCTCAACATCCCAAGCACATTGGTGAGTGATACCGATTGAAACTGATCCAAATAATGACAAGACTGGGCTACCATAACACCAAACTCTGATTCTGTAGATCAAATGGCAGCACCCAAGCCGTGGTGAATACAAGCAATTTTATCTGTAAAGTAATTAATCAAGATTACACTGCAGGCATTATATGACTCCAATTCTGAGCAGACAGGCTGGATTGACCAGGCTCCTCATCACTTGGAACAGCTCTGCCAGATGAGACTTTGCAGACACTGTGATGGTGGAGAAGAAAGCTTTCATCATCGCCATCACAGCCACAGCACAGTCCTTTAAAAGTGAACTATGTTGCAATCAGTTGGCCTCAGCATGAGTCAAGCTCCACCTGCGCTCTAACTGCCTACTCTCCCGCTTCAGCCACCTTAGATCCTCCATATACCAGGGGGACCTATGCTGCCGCAGAAGTGAAAGCGGATTCCTGGGTGCTGCCATGTCATTAAGAACATAAGAAGTGCCACGTTGAGTCAGACCAATGGTCTATCAAGCCCAGCATCCTGTCTCTGACAGTGGCCAATTTTGGTTGCATGGGAGAAGTATCAGCAGTTACAATAGGCAATCCATTCTCTGTTGATCACTCTCTGCTCCCAACTGACAGAAGTTCTCATCTCATAATCTACTTGGCTAATAGTCGTTAATGGACCTATTCTCCAAGAATTTATCCAGTCCTTTTAAAAACTCATTGAGGGAGAAGCTGCTAAGGTCATTAGGTAAATCCCCCCGAGAATTCTGAAAACCAATCAGATCCATTAGCCTCAAGGGGCACACCAATCTAACCGGTCCACCACCTCAAAGAGAGCATTGGAGGGCTGGGATCTGGCCTTTCAGTAATGGCTCGAGCATGACAATGGTGTGATAACGACACCCCCAATAATCGGAACCCCTGTATCCAGGCTGGTTATAGTGAAAACATCAAATCCAATGTGTGCAGGATTGTCTCATGTGTTGGGTCAGATATTATCTGGGATAGGCCCATGGTTGTCATGGCGGCCATGAACTCCTGCTCTACTCCTGAAAGGCTGGCCTCAGTGTGTGTGTTGAAATCACCCAAGACGATAAGTCTCTGTGACCTCAACACCACCTCCAAAACCAGCTCGGCTAAACCAGTTAGGGAATCCACCGTGCAGTGGGGTGGTCAGTATACCAAGAGTATTCCCAATCTGTCCCCAGCCAAATTCCACACAAGATGGACACACTCCATGTTGGATGAGTCAAGCCCCAGATACCTTCGAAAGTCCAAGGAGTCTTTACAGATCACTGCCCCTCCAGCCCCCAGTCCAAAGCTGATGCTGCACCGAGTACCCAGCTGGCACCATCTGGGCCCAGATGTCTCATCCAGCCAGATCTCTGTAATGCACACGAGGTCAACAGCCTCGCTGACAACTATTTGGATACGATTATTAACAGTGGAAAGGAAATCGTCTATAAATCTATTTATACATCCAAATACATCTATTTGGATGCTATTATATTATATGTTAATAGTGGAAAGCAAATCATCTGGTCATATATTTATTTATATCAAAATTTATATGCCACCCCCTCCTGCCTCAAGCATCTCGGGGCAGCTCACAACATCTTAAAAACATTTTAAAACATTAAAATAAACAATAATAATTTCAATTAAAAACAATTTAATCCTATGAGTTCTTTTGCTCTACCTAGCAGTTTCAATTGCCAGGCTGATAAACTTGATTTTCTGGTCCTTTGGCTATTCTTTGTACCTCTCCAATTGTGTCCATTCACTTTGCAGGGTTCTATGGTGCGGGGGCTTCTTTCTAAAAAGGAAATGAGGAAGAAACAGAAATGGCTGATAACTAGGGATGGGACTCTGGGCAAAATTTTGGTTTTTGTCAATTTCGGTTTTGATATATTTCGGTTTCAGTACTATTGGATCTTTTGCACTGATTTTTGAACCGGATTTTTAACAATGCATTTTTTCAATGGGGGACAAACCACAATGTTAAAAATCCGGTACAAAAAATCAATGCAAAAGATCTGATAGTACCGAAACAGAAAAAGAACCGAAATTTCTGATTAATCCGAAATGGTCATTTTGGGGTACTTTCGGTTTTATCTGAAACTGAAATTCCCATCCCTACGGGGAACCTTTCAGGAGTTATTATTATTATTATTATTAACAAACATTTATATAGCGCCAGCAGTGTACCTGGCACTTTACAAAGTAATAAAATAGACACAGTCCCTGCCCCTAGGGCTTACAATCTGAGAGACAGGAGCTGGGGGAGAGACTTAGGAAGGGGAACAGAGGGAGAGACAAGGGGTCTAACATTCATGAAGATGCGAGGTCTCAAGTGCACGTACTTGGCTTGGTTACGATGAGAATGACAGCAGGCAGGTCCATGTTGCAAGGATAAGGGTAAACCGATCGTAGGTATAGGAATAGTGGCTCAGCAGGATAAAGAGTCAGACAGAGCAGAGCGAAAGAGGTGAGTTTTAAGGAGAGATTTGAAGGTATGAAGGGAGGGGGCAAGGCGGATGTGGACAGGGAGGGAGTTCCAGGCATGGGGGGCAGCAAGTGAGAAGGGACGAAGGCGCTTAGGGGAGCAGGGAAGGCGTGGAAGGGTGAGAGAAGGGACAGAGGAGGAGCGAAGTGCACGGGCTGGAGTATGGAGGGCGATAAGTGCAGAGAGGTAGGGGGGAGCAAGGTTGTGAAGAGCTTTATAGGTGAAGACTAGGAGCTTGTGCAGGATTCGTTCAGGAAGGGGAAGCCAGTGAAGCGAAGAGAGGAGGGGCTGCACATGGTCGAAGCGACTGGCGAGGTAGATGACCCTGGCAGCAGAGTTTTGGACAGAGATGAGGGGAGAAAGGTGAGACCGGGGAAGGCCAGTGAGAAGGAGGTTACAGTAATCGAGGCGAGAGATGACCAGAGCATGAACAAGAGTTTTGGCAGACGAGACAGAGAGAAAAGGGCGAATCTTAGCAATGTTATGGAGGGAGAAGCGACAGGATTTAGCAACAGAGTCAATGTAGGGTTTAAAAGAAAGGGCTGAGTCAAAGATGAAGCCTAGGCTACGGGCTTGGGGGACAGGCAGGATGGTGACTCCATCAATAGTTATTGACAGTGAGGAAGGAGAGGAAGGATGAGGGGGAAGATAAGGAGTTCAGTTTTAGCCATGTTGAGTTTGAGTTGACGTTGAGACATCCAGGTAGAGATGTCTAGGTAGAGGAGTTGTTTATTACACTCTGTGTACGAGAACCATCCAGGCATGAAAGCCTAGTCCCTGCTAATATTAGAACAGCTGAAACAACTTTTAAAATCCAAGGGTTGAAATCATGTATAGTATCCTGCAAAAACAATTTCTATTAAAAAGTGCATTCACGTCAGGCTTAATGCCTACACTGAATGCGTAGTAATGCAGACTCTAATACATTTCTATCTTGTCCAGGTAAAGATGTTTTGATTTTTTGATGCAGTAATTGTTCATACAAATGTATACAAAATAGTGGCTGTTTCTTACCATTCCAACAAAATGATTACAGTTAGAATTTTATTTGCTGTGCCTTGAAGCTATCCTCTCATTAAAAGCTCTGCTGTTAAATCCTCTGCTCACCTTTGCCATCAAAAGAAGACAGCTCTCCTAAAATTCCACATGGCACTTTTCATCCCAAGGTAGAATTTTGCTTAGAGGTTTGGTGAAAAAAGACAGAAAAGTTAGTGTTTAAAGTTAAGATGTTATTAAAACTTGCCTTTTTAATTTCTTTCTTTAAATAAACTGGCTAGTGCTTGACTCACAGAATTGTCAAAATGTACCAACTTCAAATGTGTTCTATTTTGCTGGCCTTGCTGAGTATTTGTACATTGTCTTATAGGTTTTTGGAGAGAAGGAGTAAGGGAAGACTGGGAAAAATAGGAAAGGTGTCAACATATCTGGTAGACACTGCCAGGGTGTCAGGACCCAGGGCTTGAACTAGAAACCTTGGGTTCTTGGGGTAGTGACGAGCTCACTAGTTGCCAATGGGTATTTTCAGACGTAACAAGATCACAGTGAACCACGCTGAATACCTACATGTGGTCACTGTGCCCTGCACATCTGTTCGGCGGCCGCCAGATGTTCGCCACACTGAATACCCACATGGGGTCAATTTCAACCACGCTTCCTGGGCTACCAGTGTGAAAATCGGCTGAAGCGTGGTGAAAGTGATTCCAGGCAGGCATAAAAAAAAAGTAACGTCTGGTCGGCTATCACGGCTTGGAATCCCCGGCGGGATTCCGGGCCGTGGTGAACTCGGCCAGACGCTGCGGCGGCATTGGCCTCGCCGCCCGCCCGTCTCCCCAGAGGGTGGGTGGCGAGGCAGCGTGGAGGGGGCGGGGACGTGCGGCCGCACGTTGCGCCACGCAGCCCCGCCCCCTCCCTGATTCCCCGCCGGGATCCCCGGCACGTCTGTTTGCCGTGCCTGGGTGATCCCGGCAGGGAATCTCTGGGTTGTTTTCAGGACGGGGCGAAGCCGCCCCATCACGTCTGAAAACACCCAATGTCACTGCTTGGCTTGGGTCCTGACTATACCGTTTAGGCCTTTCTTATGCTGGTTCAGTGGCAGCTGCACTCCTTTAACTTCCTGATAGGCGCCTGGTCTCACTTTTGCTTCATGCCCCCAGCTTCTTTGTTGGCTGCCTGCCTGTATACAAGACAGGCCTGAAGTGACAGAAAGTTTGGTAGATCATCTGTTTGTCACCAGCAGTTGCTTTTCTTCCTGATCCTCTTCACTTGCCCATTGACCTAGGGCAGACCACTTTGTATTTTGGACCAGTCTGCTTTCTGTGTGGATCTGTCTGCCTGTTCTGTTTTGCATTTGCCTGTTTGGACTCTGTTCTGAAACTGGTCCTTCTGACCCTGCCCTGGAACTGGTGCTTATGCTTGTTTGCTTCCTCCTGTTTGTTTGCTTTGTATTGCCCTGCCTGTGATCTGTGTGCTGGTCCTAGGTGTGTTCCTGGACCTGATCCCACACTGAATCCTGGACCCAATCGTACACTACTTTCAGGCCTCAATTCCTAGTAGCCCATGACACAGGGTTGGCCAGAGTTCCTAACCCTACAAACCCCATACCAAAATCTTTCTATGGCCAAGAGCCTCAAGACATGCTTCACACATACACTGTCCCCCCACCTCCGCTCCAGGCAGCAGCATGTGGAGCCACAGACAGCTCCCACATTTCAGTCAGAGCCCACAAGGAGAGGTGGTGTTCCCAAGGTGGGTGGCACCTCAGACCCATGCCCAGCTTGGGCTCCATATCTCCCCACTACCAGTGTGGCAGTCCTGTGTGTGTCATAGCTCCAGCCCTGTGCCCAGTCGAGGTGGCTCCTAGGAAACAAAGACAGACACAGAGGGAGCCACACCAGCACCCCACCTCCAGGCCACCACTTCCCACAAGATCTGCATGAAAACTGCCTTGGAGCTGCATGTGGCTCACTGTGATTTGGCTATCTCTGCCCTATGTTAAAATGAACAGGGAAGGAACCAACCGACCAGGGACTCATTTGAGCAGGAATATAAAGCTGAAACTGCAAATGTTTGTGCATGAGAAATGTTAATACATCTCATTTGTATATTTTCCTACAAGGATTTTTGAGTCATAGGTTGGAAACAGCCCTTGTTTAAGATCTCACAGAGATTGGACCATTTCCCATGTTCCTCCTTTTAATCTTACACCTATATTCAACAACTACAGCCACTCTACCTTCTGTTTACACAGGTGAGCAATACTCCAAGGATATAGTTTCAAGGGTATTCTTCTGCCCTTATCTCAAATAACTTGATGTGACTCATAAAAACCTTTTTAATGCCAAGTTTCCTGGCATATAATCTATTTAGCTCATTTCCTAGACTTGGTTTGATCTTGTTCTTTTCTTAGCCTCAATTTTTCATCAGTTATCTGAAAACACTGCATCTCATATTGCGCAGAGTAGAGTCCTGTGCAAAAGACAGATTGATTTTCAGCCAGTTAAAAAGTAACGGGTTGTAAATCAAAATCCAAACTGGGCAAGGTAACATTCTGTGTTTCATTTTTTTAAACCATCATCTTTGTTTAAATCTGATGCCCTACAACTAAAATTGATGTACATCTGCCATTTCTTATTCTCCATACTGAGAATCATTTATATCTGCACATATATCCTATGTACATATCTCAGTTTAGAGTCTTTGGTGCAACAGGAGCCTGTTTCAATTCAACCTGATAACTAAGAGACCTCGTCTTCTCTAGGAACTGCTCTGTCTTTGATCTCTCCTTCGATCCTCATCCCATCTCTGACCACTTCCTTGCCTCTTTCAACGTCTCCCACTGTCCCCTTTCCTCTTCCCTGTCTCCACGCCCCTTCCGTGACCTGCAGGCCATTAACCCCCTGGACTTTGCCTCCTCTCTCTCCCTTCTCCCCTCAGTCTTCTCCTCCTCCTCCTAACTCTGCCATTTCTGCTTCCAATGCCTCTCTCTCCTCCACCCGTGACTCCCTTGCCCCCCTCTCCTCCCGCCCTGCCTGCTCCCACAAACCCCATCCTTGGCTCATCCCCAGTATCCGCCACTTCCAGCGCAAATCCCACTCTCATGCAGACTTCCTTCACTTCAAATTCTGTCTCTCTTCCCTAACTTCTGCTGTCTCCCTCGCTAGACAGAATTACTATGCCTCTCGCACTGAGTCCTGTTCGCGGGACCCCCCCCCACCTGTTCTCCACCTTTGACTCCCTCAAGCCCCCCTGTCCTCCTCCTCCCTCTGCTCAGGATCTTGCTTCCTTCTTCACCTCCAAGCTAGACAAGATCCGGCTCAACATCGCTTCCCACTCCTCTCCTCTTCCTACTCCCTCCCCTCTCCCTCCTCCTCCGCCTTCCTTCCTACCTCCCTTGAGGAAATCTCCTCCGTGCTCTCCTCCTCCAACCCTTCCACTTGCTCCCTTGACCCCATCCCCTCCCGCCTCCTGACCTCCATTGTTTCTACTGTCGCCCCTTCCCTTCTGCACATCATCAACCTCTCCCTCTCTACTGGCTCCTTCCCATCTGCCTTCAAGCATGCCACTGTCTCTCCTATCCTCAAAAAGTCCACTCTTGACTCCTCTAGCTACCGTCCTGTCTCACTCCTTCCTTTTGCTTCCAAGCTTCTTAAACGTGTTGTCTGCTCCCGCTGCCTCGAGTTACTCTCCGCCAACTCCTCCCTTGACCCCCTCCAATCTGGCTTTCGCCCCCTTTACTCTACCGAAACTGCTCTCGCTAAGATCACCAACGATCTTCTTGTGGCTAAATCTAATCGCCTCTATTCCATTCTTGTCCTCCTTGACCTTTCTGATGCCATCAAAACTGTTGACCACTCACTCTTGCTGGATTCACTTCACTCCCTTGGCTTCCGTGGCTCCGTCCTCGACTGGTTCTCCTCCTACCTCTCGGACCACTCCTTCAATGTGTCTCTTGCCAACTCCACCTCCTCCTCCCTTCCCCTCTCGGTTGGTGTTCCCCAAGGCTCTGTCCTTGGCCCTCTCCTCTTCTCTATCTACAACCCTGTCCCTAGGCAAACTCATTGCCTCCCATGGCTTCCAGTATCACCTCTAGCTGATGACACTCAACTCTCTCTCTCTCTCTATCTATTCAAGCTCGCCTCACCAGCTGTCTCTCTAACATCTCTACCTGGATGTCTCAACGTCAACTCAAACTCAACATGGCTAAAACTGAACTCCTTATCTTCCCCCCTCATCCTTCCTCTCCCTCTCCCGTCCATCCTCATCGATGGGGTCACCAGCCTTCCCGTCCCTCAAGCCCATAACTTAGGCTTCATCTTTGACTCACCCCTTTCTTTTAAACCCTACATCGATTGTGTTGCTAAATCCTGTCGCTTCTCCCTACATAACATTGCTAAGATTCACCATTTTTCCTCTGTCTCCTCTGCCAAAATCCTTGTTCATGCCCTGGTCATCTCTCGCCTCGATTACTGTAACCTCCTTCTCACTGGTCTCCCCCCGCTCTCACCTTTCTCCCCTTATCTCCGTCCAAATCTCTGCTGCCAGGGTCATCCACCTCGCCCATTGCTTCAACTACGTGCAGTCCCTCCTCTCCTCTCTTCACTGGATCCCCCTTCCTGAATGAATCCTGCACAAACTCCTTGTCTTCATCTATAAAGCTCTTCACAAGCTTGCTCCCCCCTACCTCTCTGCACTAATTCCCCACCGTAATCCAGTCCGTGAACTCCGCTCCTCCTGTCCCCTCTCTCGCTCTCCCACGCCTCCTCTGCTCCCCTAACCGCCTTCATCCCTTCTCCTAGCTGCCCCCCACGCCTGGAACTCTCTCCCTACCCACATCCGCCTCGCCCCCTCCCTTCGTACCTTCAAATCCCTCGTCAAGACGCACCTCTTCCGCTCTGCCCTCCCCGACTTCTTGCTCCCCTCACCTAACTCCTGCTGATACCCTCCATCCAGTACAATCTGTTACCCGAGGTCTGTGTACTCATATCCTCACCGCATGGACCAACCAGCCATCTACCTTGATGTAACCAAGCCAAGCACATGCACCTGGGACCTCGCATCTTCGTGAATGTTATACTCCTTGTCTCTCCCTCTGTTCCCCTTTCTTCATCTCCCCACCCCGTCTCTCAGATTGTAAGCCCTAGGGCAGGGATCATGTCTATTAAATTACTTTGTAAAGCACCAGGTACATTGCTGATGCTATATAAATGCTTGCTAATAATATTAAATAATAATTTCAGGTGTGAACAAAAAAGATTGTGAAGTTCTCTCTGCTGTCAATCAAATATCCTATTAACAGAACAGTGATGAGCTCAAACTATACACGATGGAAAAGCTGATTTATAAGTATGCATTATCACTAGAGGTGGGCATTCGGATTCGGATAGAATCCGTAACTGCTTGTAACGAGCCTTCATGGATTAATAGCATCGCCACCATTTTGGACTGTACATGTGCAAAGTGGCCGCTGCACATGTGCAGACTGGCTGCCCTTTTGCAAAATGACAGTCGCACAGCTGCCGCCATTTTGAATAAGGGTGTCCATCCACAGAATGGTCTGGTGGCCTTTTTGTGCATGTGCAGTTATTTTTTTTGTATTACTTTTTATTTTAAAAAGGATTTAAATACAGATCCGTAATATGGATCTTCATTTAAATCCAGAAATTACAGGTATGTATCTGAAATAGATACGTACTTGTAATTTCATCCATAAAACTACCCCTGTTATCACACACAATAAGATCAAGTCTCACAGAAATCTAGTTATAGTGAAAACAAAATCAGCCCATACTTTAAGCCTGCAACATCTACATTATTTATGTTTTTAAATATTTTATAGTTGTATTTTTATATTTATATATTTTTTTTAGACTGTGAGCTGCCCCGAACTGTTTCAAGAGGGGCGGGGTATAAATGTAATTAAATAAATAAATAAAATTATTTAATTTAATTTATCTATCTATTTATTTATACAACACCAGCAATGTACCTGGTGCTGTACAATCAATAGTTATAGACTACCCCCAAGGGGCTTACAATCTAAGAGACAAGGGAGAGGGGGTGACAAGGGAGAGGCGAACATTGGGAGAGACAAGAGTACATTCACGAGGTTGAAAAGTTGCAGGCCCATGTGCGTTACTTAGTTACATGAAACAAGATTCTGACTCTGAGTGAGAGGGGAAGAGGAAGCAGTTTCACTCATGACAAGCAAGGGAAGGCCTGACGGAAGAGGTGGGTTTTCAGGAGGGATTTGAAAATTGGGAGGGAGAAAGCAAAGCGAACGTATCTGGGGAGGGAGTTCCAGGCATGAGGGGCAGCAAGGGAGAAGTGGCGAAGACGTTTAGAGGAGCAAGGGGGTCACAAGCAGGCAAGGGTGGGAGTAGAGGAGGAGCGAAACTCCTGGGCAGGAGTGTGGTGGGATACACGAGTGGAGAAGTATGGGGGAGAAAGGCCATGAAGAGCCTTGAAGGTGAAGACCAGGAGCTTGTGCTGAATGCATTCATGTAGAGGGAGCCAGCGTAGGTCAGAGAGAAAGGGTTGAACGTGGTCAAAGCAACAGGCAAGGTGGATGATTTGGGCTGTGGAGATTAGGGGCGGGGCGAGATCATAGCAGGGGAAGCCAGTAAGGAGGAGGTTACAGTAGTCAAGGCAAGAGATGACTAGACCATGCATGAGGGTTTTTGTGGTGGCAACAGTAAGGCAGGGCTGGATTTTAGCAATATTATACAGAGCGAAGCGACAGGATTTAGCAACAGCCTGGATTTGATGCTTAAAGGAGATGGATGAGTCCCAGGATACGGGCCTGACCGAATGGTGACTTCCTCAATGGAAATTGAGAGGGAAGGAGGAGGGGAATGTTTTTGGGGGTAGATGAGGGGTTTGGTCTTGGCCATATTAGGCTTAAATTGGCAGCAAGAATCAAGGTAGGGCAGTCAGCAAAACAGTCAGCATCAATATGAGACTGTACGGAGGGGGAGAGCGTGGGAGTGGAGAGAAGAGTTGTGTGTCATCAGCATACAGCTGATACTGGAAGTGACGGGTTTCAATGAGTTTACCCAGAGAAAGAGTCTAAAAGGAGCAGAGAAGTGAAGAGGGCCCAGGCCAGAGCCTTGGGGAACTTCCACAGAGAGGTGAAGTGATGTTAAGGAGATACCAGCAAGAGAAACATTGAAGGAGCGTTTGGAGAGATATGAAGAGAACCAGTCAAGAACAGAGTTCCAGAAACCAAGGAAGCATAGCGAATCCAGAAGGGGGCCATGGTTGACAATGTCAAAGGCAGCAGAGAGATCAAGGAGGACAAGAAAGAAGTAGATGCCCTTAGACTTAGCTAAAAGAAGGTAATTGGTGATTTTGGCGAGGGCAGTCTCAGTTGAGTGGAGAGCACAGAACACCAATTGGAGGGGATCAAGGAAGGAATTTGAAGAGAGGAAATCAAGACAGCGCATATAGCTAGCCCATTCCAGGAGCTTGGAAGCAAAGGGTAGGAGCAAAATGGGGCAATAGCTGGAAGGGTAAGAGGAATGAAGGATAAAGGAGAGAGTAGTGTGTTTGAAAGCCAATGGAAATGACCAATAGAGAAGGAGAGAGTGATGATGTGCAACAGAGTAGGTGCAGCGGAGGGGGCAATCCATCGCTGGATGAGGGGATGGGGTCAAAGGGGCAAGTGGAGGGATTGGATGAAGAGAGGTGGGATCTGACCTCATCAAGAGAAGCTGTGGAAAAGAGGTGGGAGGGTGAACAGCAGGGGTGAAGTGGGGGAGGGAGAGGGTTGAGAAGCAATAGCAAGACAGAGTTTATCAATCCTGCTGAAAAAGGAGAGAAGATCCTATGCAGAGAGAGAAGGCGGGGGAAGACATGGAGGCTTCAGAAGGGAAGCAAATGTTAAGAAGAGATGACAGGGGTTGCGGAAGTGAGATTTGATTAATGTGGCGTAATAGCGGTCTTTGGCCGGGGAAAGGGCATCACTAAATGCAGAAAGTGCAAACTTAAAGTGGAGGAAGTCAGTGAACTCATGAGACCTCCGCCAGAGGCGCTTGGCAGCTCAAGAGCAGGATTGGAGGTGGCAGATGGTAGGGGTGAGCCAACGATTGGGTTTTATGCAACGGACGCAAGAGAATCAGGGGTGGAAGAAAGGGATGAGTTGAAGACAGAGACAGCAGAGTCCGGGCAGACTGGAGAGTGATGAGGGGAGAGGGAGGAAGCAAAGCCAAGAGGGTGAATGGATTGAAGGTCACAGAAAGAGTGAGAGGTTGAGGAAGCAGGAGGGTGTGAGTGGGAAAGATGGAACGAAGCAAGATGATGGTCAGAGACAGGAAGGGTGTCAAAGAAGAGATCCGAGAGAGAACAGTATTTTGATAAGACTAGATCAAGAGTGGTTGTCACAGTGCATCAGGTAGTCAGTCCACAGGCGAAGGTCAAACAAAGAGGTCAGCAAGAGGAAGCAGGAACCAAGCAGGGTCAGCGGGGGTGTCAACATGGATAATGAAGTCCCCAAGAATGAGGGTGGAAATACTGTCATCAGAAAGGAAGAAAATAAGCCATGATTCAAAGTTGGAGAGAAAAGAGGAGTGGAAGCCTGGGGGGGCGGTAGATGACAGCCACATAGGCCACTTTCAGACATGCTCCCCCGCCCCACGCATATTTGGGCTGCAGGGGGGAATAAGCAGCTCGAATATGTCCGGGGATCGGCCAGTCTGAAAGCCCCCTCCCCCTCGCATGGCTTTGCCAGCAGAGACGTGCAGGGTTGCAGAGCAGGAAATTGAACTCTGCATCCCTGCGTGCCTCTGCCGGCAAAGCCGTGCCAGGGGGAGGGAGGGCCTTTCAGACTGGCCGATCCCCGCACATATTCGGGCTGCACATTCCCCCACCACAGCCCAAATATGCGCGGGGGAGGGGGGGGCATGTCTGAAAGTGGCCACAGAGTTGGAGGGGGGACTACATCTTGTACAAATGATTTCTACCTACTTAATTTGGATCAGATTCAAAGCCAATATATATCCTCCTCTCAACAAAATAAGCCTCTTTTTGTATTTCTCTCTCAACATCAACAATCTAATCTGCAAGCCTCCACCGTTGGGAATGCCTTTTCACTCTCATGTGTAATAATGCTAGTCCTGCAGACAAATTCCTGTAAAACTCCAGAACTGCAATAGCCACATTAGAAACACTTATCTCTGTGACACAGTGCAGCTTCAGTTAGCAAAAAGGAAGAGCTGTACAAACTGTCTATCAGACTTTAGATTCAAATTTCCCAGATCCACAGAATCAAGGGACTAGTTGACCCTGTCACTGCAATTAGTCACAGTAACACATGCCTCTAGGATTACATTTGTCCAATCCATCATCCCTCATTTACAGCTATGTCCTGACATCCTTGTTTGTGGTGAGCAGTATCAAATGCCACAAGTAGCCTCCCTGAAATTAAGTAAGTTACACTGGTTTAAAAAGTGGTGCAACACGGACAGAACCTTTATCTTCCTAGCACAGTCCCACATAACAAGTCCTAGGTCACAAACCACTTCCTAGATGACATTTTATTAAGTAAATGAAGCTAGGGGTGTGTGCCAGGGACCCATTACTGAATTTTTTATTTTGTTATTATTTTGTTATTATGTAGCTTTGGATTTCGTAATTTTGTTATAAAAAAATTTGTTATCGTTATTGAACTTTGTTTTCCCCCATTGATTTCTATGGGAAATTGATTTTGGCTGTAACATCTTTTTTATTATCCCATTTGCTTGAAATTTGGACTGATTATAACCCTCATCCAGGGGAGCATCCCTGCTGAATTTCATAAGGATTGGGTAAAGGGTCCAAATTCTGCAAGCACTTATTTTATTTATTTATTTATTTTTAAAAATTGTTACTCTGCCCCTCCTGACACAGGCAGCTCGGGGCGGCTTACAATAATTAAAAAAATTAAAATAGAATATCATAAAAGGAGGGGGAAAATAACACATCCCATCCCACTTGAGGTTTTGTTGTTTACGCACATATTTGCAGCTATAACATCTCCCCCTCAAACAATTTGGTTGAAATTTGTATTCTTTGTACCCTTATTGAAATGGATCATCCCGGCCAACTTTAAGGAAGATTGGATAACAGATCCTGATTTTATTAGCAATTTAATCATTTCATGGTTTGTATACACATTTCCAGGTGTAGCGTTTTTGTTTTCCATCCAATACAGATGCACTTTGGACAGGTTATCTCCCTCACTCAAGGGATCATCCCTGCCAAATTTCAGAAGGATTGGATAAAGGATCCAAATTTTATAAGCAATATCGGTTTCATGATTTTAACAGAATTTGTAAATTTCCTTAAATCACTTGCAGGTGTTGCTTCTGTTTAAACTATAGCGGTTTTACTAGATGCAGACACCTGCTTTTTGGAGCATTTGTACAGAGAGTGAAGACGACAGGAGGAGGTGAGCAGAGCAGAGAACGAGCAGGTGCCAGAGGCACTGACACAGGCTTCTGTCATTGGCACCCCGAAATCCATGGGGCATCCATGGGGGAGAGTAGGTGCAGAGTTCTGCTTTTTAAAGCACTTGCAGTGAGGCTGGAGACTACAGCACACATAGTCTCTCTCTCTCTCACACACCCACCCACCACTGAGCAAGCCTACAAGCCACACCCCATGGTGGGGGCTGTGCAGCTTGGCAGAAGCTTATATTTGCTCCCCACTGCCCACCCTCAAACCTCCCTGATTGCAGTGATTGGGTACTGGCAAGTTGGAAGCCTGGGAAGCATCTCCAGAAAAAGCCTATACTAGAGATTCTCTTATGTTTGTCATAGTGGTTCACAATGCCAGCTGGCCAGCAGAAATGTCCATCATGTATTCTCATTCTGTGCTGTGCGCACTTCAAGGCCCCCTACTTGTTACTAGGAACCTGGAAGCATCTGCTTTAGAAAGAACCAATAAAAGATTCTCTTATGTCATCTGTCACAGTGCTGCAGGGTGCGTTTAGGATGCCAGTTGGCCAGCCTGGATGTGACAATTATGTCTATTGATTGCTGGGATGCTTCCCCCTTCCCTCTGCCTTGCTGCCTGAAGTCCCTCATATGTCCTAAAATTTTAGTTTTTGTCCCAAAAAATTTCAGGGCTTGCATTTGCATGACTTCTGTTAAAATCACAGACCTTCAATTGCTTATAAAATTAGTCCCTTTATCCACTCTTTCTGAAATTTGGCAGGGATGATCTCTTACATGAGAGGTACACTGATATTGGATGGACAACAATGTTTCTACAGCTGGAAATGTGCATGCAAACCACAAAACATACACTTCTTATGGAATCGGGACCTGTTATCCGATCTTTCAGAAACTTGGCACAGATGATCCCTTTTGTTAGGTGTATACTGTTCCCAAATTGTATCCAAATTGGAATGGCAGAAAGGAAGTTACAGCCATAAAATATAAAAACCATAATGCTTATAAAATCTGGACTCTGCATCCAATCCTTCTGAAGTGTGGCAGGCATGTTTCTGCTGGTGAGGGGTTCAAACTTTCGAAAATGTATTAAAATCACACACAAAACAAAAAAGTTAAACTCTAAAGTATGTGTCCCAGGGTCAGGAAATAACAAAATAATTATGAATTCCAAAATGTTGTTATTATTTTGGATTAAATTTGTATTCATAATTATAAATATAATAATGAAATGTCCAAATGCATTATCGTAATTATAATTACAAATATGAAATGCACACCCCTAGCTCACAAAGAGCACCCATGCAGACGTATGAATACATTCTCTTCACCCTGCTGCCATGATGACATCACAGAAACTTAAGTGCATGACCACCACCACCTCAAAATCCCTAGGGGCTTATTGATTCATCAAGGATTTTATTGCTCTTCTCTCAGGTTTTCCCTCTTCCCATTGGTTTTACAGCTGCTGCTGCTGTTTTACTGACAGTCACACATTTTCCACACCAATAATCATCCTGCATTACAGAATTATAAAAAGAAATGGAGAAGAAAATGTATGGCAGAAATATTTTCTTACTGTTGCATGTCTTATTTATTTATTTCTCATATTTTTATGCCACCCCCTCCTGCTTACACATCTCAGGGTGGCTAACAATATGTCTCAAAATACAATATATTTTAAAAGCACAGCGAGTCTTTGCTTTTGTGGAGAAGCCCCATTGATGCCCTGTGGAGTTCAAGGAGGCTACTCTGGAAAGTAAGTGGTTTGTGGATCACGGCCTTAATTGGTGAGTTGGGAAACTGAATCACTATAATGATTTGAGAATTGGAACTCAAAATGTCTTTAACTTGGATTGTCTGAAGATACACTCTGGAGCCAAATGTAGGCATGTTCTTGGTGCAGGTTCAATTTACCTTTCCCATCGCTGATTTATGATACAACGTAAAGATATATGTGCCCTTACTCTGCTGTACTCCAAGAATCGTGCAGCTATCCAGACTCAAACTTCACCTTTGCTCCCTGCAAATGTTGCATTCCAAAGTCATTAATCATGAAACCAGCAGCAAGTTTCATGTGCTACAGACTGTTAAAACAATGGGTCCAGATGCATCCTGGGAACAGCTTTCATGGGCCACAGTGCAAAATAAAACCTCCAATGACTGAGCTTGCAGCCTCTGCAGCAGCTTCTCATTGAATATCACCTTCTCACTCTACTGATTACCAGAAATGGCCAAATGAATCACTGAACCAGCAGTGACAGATTAGAGAACAGCAGTAGCACACGACAGATCAATGGCAGAATGTACAAAGATTCTGACTTACACAGAACCTCTTATTTAAGTGTCAAATTCTAGCTTTTGCAAGATGTATTCTCCACCCTTCCCCCAGAATATGGTATCCTATTACAAGGAATTTTTAAACCACATATCTTGAAGAAAAGCTTATGACCCTAGAAAGGGAAGGACAGGAAAGCTATTTGCAGAATACTTGGTGATTTGTTTCTAACAAATGTTGTAAATCTGCTCTTTTTGTTGTGACCCAAAAAGGTGCCTGTAAAATATGTTTTCTGATAGCAAGACATCAGAAGTTGTGTATTCTGTTTTCAAAATAAACAATGTTTGTTCAAAGAAAGGGGTTTTTGTTGGCTTAAACATCTAGTTGGTACACATAACATACTGGAGAAACTTCTTTCCTAGACCGCAAATTTTGGGAAATAAGATTAACATATCTTTGAGGGAAAACCCCTCTTCATAACAATATAGAGACAGACAGATAATGATTCCAGAGTGTCTGTTTCAGTTACCTATAATGTGCCCATTAAGAAGAATTTTTTAAAAAACAAAACATTTAAGTGTCCCTATGTTAATGCTAGAAGTCTAAAAAGTAAGATGGAAGAATTAGAGTTTATAGCATTAAATGAAGATCTAGACGTTAAATAGGCATCACAGAGACCTGGTGGGATGAGGATAACCAATGGGACACTGTAATACCAGGGTATAAGATATATCAAAAAGACAGAGATTGTGTTGGTGGTGGGGTGGCTCTGTATGTTAAGGACAGCATTGAGGCAAGTAGAATAAAAATGTTACAGGATGCAAACTGTTCCCTCGAATCCCTATGGATTGAAATTCCAGGTATCAAGCAGAAGAGTATAGCAGTGGGGCTATACTATCGCCCCCCTGACCAGAATAGAGAGACTGATTATGTAATGCTAACAGAGATTAAACAGGCTACTAAAACTGGGAACGTAATAATAATGGGTGACTTCAACTACCCCAATA
>QEPC01000694.1:562732-581079 GCA_003113815.1 Sphenodon punctatus
GGGGGGGGGGGTGAGTTAGGATTGGGGGCAGTGGGCACGAAGGCTGAATGGGGCTGGGGGGAGGGGAGTCTGACTGGGGAATGGGGCTAGGGTGGAGGAGGGGTGGACTGGGACTCTGAGACATGGGAATGGGGTAGGGGGTGCACTGGGAGACAATGGGGTAGGGGGTGGGGGGACTTGGGTAGTCTGGCTTGGGAATGGAACTGGGGAGGGGGTGCACTGGGAGATGAGGGGGTGGGGGGACTCAGGGAGTCTGACTGGGGAATGGGGGATGCACTGGGAGACATGGGAGATGCTGGTGACCCACTTGTGGGACAGAGCCGGGGTAGGCGGAATTGTTCTTGAATGGTTCTGCTCCCTCCTGGCCGGGAGAACTCAGCAGGTGGTGCTGGGGAATTGCTCGTCATCTCCTTGGGATCTCATGTATGGAGTCCTGCAAAGTTCTATTCTGTCCCCTCTCCTGTTCAACGTGCACATGCAGTCTTTGGGCGAGGTCGTGAGAGGGTTTGGTGTGCGGTGTCATCAGTATGACACCGCACACCAAACTTTGACACCCAACTTTACCTCTCATTTTCAGCGGACCCAGGCCTGGCAGTCTCGGTGCGTATGTGGTGTCTGGCAGCTGTGGAGGACTGGATAAAGGCGAGCCACCTGAAGCTAAATCCCGACAAGTTGGAGGTGATGCTGGTTGAAGGGGCTGAGGGAGTGACGAACGGGTTCACCCTCCATTGGTTCCTCGGGTTCGTAGTCTGGGCGTGCTCCTCAATTCGCACCTCCACCTGGAAGACCAGGTGGTGGCTGTGGCGAGGAGAGTATTTTGCCAATTACATTTTGTACAATGGCTTCGGCCATATGTCTCGGACTCTAACCTGGCCACCATCATCCATGCTTTTGTCACCTCAAGACTGGACTATTACAATGCACTCTACATGGGGCTACCCTTGGTGACAATCTGGAGACTGCAGCTGGTGCAGAACGAGGCAACCCGTCTCCTTACGGGGATGGGTCGCCGTGAGCACATTATACCAGTGCTCCATTCTTTGCACTGGCTGCCTATTGTCTTCTGGGCCCAATTCAAGGTGTTGGTTTTGACCTACGAAGCCCTACATGGCCTGGGTCCTGCCTACTTGCAGGTTTGTCTCACCCCCTGGGATCTGGAGCAGCCCCTGCGGTCAGCTAGGAGCACCCTTCTCGAGGTCCCCCGAGTTTTTCGGGTGGTGACCATGGGGAGGACATTCTTAGTGGCCGCACCATGGCTGTGGAACTCCCTCTTGACGGAGTTCTGCTTGGCCCTGGACCTTTCCCCTTTCTGAAGACAGTGTAAGACCTGGCTGTTCCGCTGGGCCTTTGGTGAAGGAGATGGGGATGGGGGGGCTCTGCTCCACTTGTGGGTTTGTTGTTTTTTCTTTTGTTGATTTTTATATATTTTCTATTTGTATTTATTTATATTTACATTTATATCTATATAAGTTTTATATGTACTTTTAATGCTATGATGCTGTGAGCCATCTTGAGCTGTTATTGGCAGGAGGGCGTGGACTAGAAATCTAGTGAAATAAATAAATAAAATTAAATTAGATGGTTGAATTTCGGAAGGTTATGATATGGATAAGGCCTGGGTTCATGATTTAAAAGTGATCTCAAAGAAGTGGGCCTTCTGGCGGGACTTGAATATGGACAGGAAGGTGACCTGACTCACCACCTCAGGAAGTTTGTTCCATGCATATGGTGCAGCAAGGTGGAAAGTGCGGAGTCAGAAGTTGGTGGAGGAGGAGAAGGGCACAAATAAGAGCATCTTGCCCGATGAATGGAGGTCACGAGTAGGGGTGTAGAGGGAGATAAGAGAGGAGAGGTACTGAGGAGCTGTAGAGTGAAGACACTTGTGTGTAGGAGAAGCTTGAACTGTATGCAGAAGCAGATAGAGAGCCAGTGTAGAGGAAGCCAGTGTACGGCCGGCGGAGAGAAGGGACTGAACGTGGTCAAAGCAACGGGCAAGGTGGATGACTTTGGCAGCAGAGCGTTGAACGGAGATGAGCCGCCCCTGCTCTGCTCTCGCCCAGACCAGTAACGAGGAAGTTGCAGTAGTCAAGGTGAGAGATGACTAGAGCATGGACTAAGGTTTTTGCAGTGGACACAGTAAGGCCTGTCTCTTATACACATCTAGATGTGTATAAGAGACAGGGACACAGTAAGGCAGGACCATATTTTAGCAATATTATGGAGGGAAGCGACAGGATTTAGCAACAGCCTGAATCTGAGGCATAAAGAAAAGGGAGGAATCAAAGATGAATCCCAGGCTATGCGCCTGAGGGACAGGCTGGATGGTGACATGCTCAATGGAAATTGAGAGGGAAGTAGGAGGGAAATGTTTTGGTGGGAATATGAGGAGTTTGGTCGTGTGTCAGGAGGATTGTCTCTGCTAGGGATAAACCAGTAGCCCAGCGCTTCCTGCAGCTTTCTCAGCTAGGGTGCCGAACACGCCTACACCGCTTCCCTTACTTATGAGGTAGGCGGGGACAGGGGGCAGGCTCTTCATCACACAGGCATGGAAAGAGTTAACCCCAAGCTAGCTAGGAAGCACAGCCGTCAGGTGCATGGTCACGCCCTCCAGCCTATGTAAGGAGAGCAGACACCGTGTTTCTCTGTTGGTTATTTGCCTCTCTTGGCTAATCTCACTTGTTCTTCTGTGCTTGGCTGCTGCCTTGTTACCTTGACTTGTGTGTCCTTGTCTGTGAGTGTAGCATTGCCGTCTCTGTTCTTTGTATTGCTTCCTCTTCTTGCTTTCCCCATCTCCCAGTTCAGGTTTGTGGTTAATACACTCTCAGTTCCCTTCACTCCTGGCACCCTCCTGTTATTGGTTTCTCTCCCCTGTGTGTCTCCTGTTAGCTTCCCTTCTTGCTCTTGTGCCTCCATTCCTTCCATTCACCCCTCCACAACTTCCCATTGCCTTCTTTCACTACTCCCTTGTTAGTTCTTGCTGCGTTCCTCTCCTGGCTTCTGTGTCAGGTTATCCTTATCTGTTCTATGCACTCCACAATAACAAATATCTCCCCCTATGATGAAACAAGTGTTCTAGGTCTCTGGAGTCAACCATGAACTAGCATGAGGAGGATTTCCACACACCATGCTGTTCTGTTTGGGGTAGCTGCTCTTCCCCCTCTTGAGTTCTTAAATCCCCTTGCTACCCTTAGGCAGCTATAGCGTCCCGACAGCTCTCTTTTTTTCTGGGTTCTTACTCCCCTTGCTGTCTCTAGGCTGCTATCACATGCCGATTCCTGACATCATGGCCATATTAAGTTTGAGTTGGCGGCAAGACATCCAAGCAGAGATGTCAGAGAGAAAGTCAGCAATATGAGACCGGATGGAGGAGGAGAGCACAGGATTGGAGAGAGAGTTGAGTGTCACCGGCATACAGGTGATACTAAAAGCCGTGAGATTCAATGAGTTTATCCAGAGGAAGAGTGTAAAGGGAGAAGAGGGTCCAGGACAGAGCCTTGGGGAACTACACATTTAACTGTGAGTGATATAGGGTTGTCACGTGTCACTTTAGATATATTTTTCCAGGCCACTTATAAAGTATGCATGTTGCAGGGTCTGCATTGGCACCTATACCAATACAGACCCTGCAACATGTATACTTCGTAAGTGGCCTGGAAAAATATACATAGGTGGAAAAATGTATTTTTCATAAGTGGCCTGGAAAAATATACTTACGGTGACAACCAAAGAGTGATATGAGTGGAGTAAAAGACTTAATCTATGCCAACATTTAGGGACTGAGATGCTGTTTTTCTCTCTCAGTGCGATGGCTTGAAATACCAGTATTTGGTAGGAAGAGGAAATTGCATTTGGAGCACATTAAACTAATCTGAGTACGTAAAAGATCAAGTAAGAGTCCCTCTGTTGATCAATTAAAATAAAGATATTCCATAAATCCAAAAAACATGATTATTTTGGAATTACACTGGGAACATGCTCTTTCTTGATAGGGGATTACGGTAACACATGAGTTACTATCATCTAAATCAGAAGTTCCAAAACTGTGGGTCGGGCCCCAAGAGAATTCACACCATCTTCAGATGGAGTTCAGATTTTGAATGATTCTTGTTATTGTTAAGCTGGTCTTTGTTACTGCTTGGGGTTATGGATTACAGCTTCAAATGGGGTTGCACAGGCAAAAAGTTTGGGAACCACTGATCTAAATCTTTTTAAATCTTGTGGAAATCCCAAAAGACTAATGATCTTAGATCAATTCCTAGAAGGTGTTACAAAACCTAATATTGCATTCACCTCACGCAGCAGAGAGTGTGGTTGCCATGTTGGTCCCAAATGTAAGAGATGGACACAAAGTAGTTCAGATAGCAGGGCTCTTCCTCAGGCTCCAGGCAAGTCAGAACGTGCAAGTCGGAACAGTGTGACTTGCCTGTAGTCTGAGGAAGAGCCCTGTGTGACTCAAAAGCTTGCACATTCTCACCGACACAAGTTGGTCCAATAAAAGAGATCATCTGAGCTAGTTTGTCTCCATCAGTTGCAGTGGACAGTTTCTCCAGAAAAAGGACTATAGCGGAAATAGTCAGGAATGTTTTTTGGTTCATGACAGGTGATTTAGCAAAGCAGCATGTAAGCAGCAGACAAGTATACTGCCAGATCCCCTTGTGTCTAGCTCTCTAGAGACTGCGATTAGTCCCTGACATTAACAAGCAGCAACAATTTAATAATAATAATTTTAAAAACCTAATACTGTTAAACAGACCTCCTTGTATTATACATTTATTAAATTCTTAGTTCTGGCCTAGACTACTGACATTTAAATCTTTGATTAAAAGCAATGAAGACTGGTAGAGAGAGACATTTTCTCAGAAATTTAATTGGATCTCTAAACTTTTTAGACACTATGCCAGAGCCTCACCTAATATAAATCAATGTAGCTGGAGCCACACTGACTTATATTAGAAGAGTATCCAGTACTGTGTATGCAGGATTGAGGGAGATTTGGATAAATGAATCTCACAGCAGACAAGCCTGATGGTCGAGACAGGCAACAGTTGGCAGCTGGTCTAACACACAGACACATGAGGCTATGGGGAGCAGCACAGGATGCTCTCTACCATTATTACTGTCACCATATTTCATTAGTCACAGAGTCACAGAGCTGGAAGGAACCCCCAAGGTCATCTTGTGCAGACAACTATTTGTAGTTGTTTATGTCTTTGTGTCTTGATTAGACTGTATCTGTACAGCGCTGAGTCTAACTAGTAGTGCTATAGAAACTATTAGTAGTAATAGTAGCAATAGTCCTCCGCACCACCACAGGACCTGCCCAGTTATCTTCACAGAAAAATCCATCCAATAAGACTTAGGGCGCTGTTAGACGATCCCGCTCACAAGCGGGATCGTTCAGCGCCGGCATCTCTCCCCCGCCTTCCTCTGTATGCTGTGTCTGATGTTCAGACATTGGCATACAGTAGTTGTGCGCATGCGCGCCCTTCCGCGCATGCGCACTCGGCCAGGGAACCCGGAAGTGCGGCGTAAAGCCGGCACTTCGGGGATCCGCGTCTGAGGGGCCAGGATCGCCGACCCGGTCAGATGCAGGCTAAGATCCGGCCTGGAAGTTTAGACGAGCGCAAAGAAAGGCGGCTGATCAAAGGATCAGCCGCCTTTTTTTGTCTTGTCTATAAGCGCTCACAGAGACTATTAAAAAAACCCTGCCCCAAGTAGAGATTAGGATCAACCAGAGCACACCAATGCCTGAAACAACAGGGAACAATTTTAGAAAAAGAAAGATCCAGATGTCTCTAACAGGTGGTGAGCCACACCCACACTTCAGGAGAAGGCAACAACCCCTCAGAATCAACTGCGAATCTCACCAGAGGGAAAGATTTCTCCCTGACCCCAAATATTGCGGTAGTTACACCCTGAGCACGTGTGCAGGCCCCACAAGCCAGGCACTGGATATACAATTACTGTACGCAGGGCTCAGAATGCCCCGTCAGTTCCACCTCCAGCTGCAGCCAACTTTGATGCTTCAGGAATTAAAAAATAATAACAGAAATAACAGATGCAGCAAAGAGGCAGCCATATGAAGACGGTATTTTACTAGACCTACTGTGAAGCCAGTCTAGCATCCAGTTGTTTGTCCCCACCCCCATTATTGGCTCGGCCCCAGTGTTCTCATGTGCAGACACAGGAGGGGGTAGCAAGGTACTATCAAGCGTGTATACATTAGTGGTAAGGTTGATATTTGCCAGATTCACTTATTTTAAAGATGCATTAGTGGTAAGGTTGCTATTTGCCAGATTCACTTATTTTAAAGATGCATGTTATTGTCCCTTATTTCAGAACCTCATAGAAGAGATGTACATGATGTCCACCACATCTCCACAGAACTCCATAGACCATCCCCTACTCTGCTTTACTCCATAGTGTTTCTTCATTGTGAACCATAATGTATGGGGTGACTTGAGGGACAGTGGTAGAGAATGTTGGGGTCATAAAAAGGGGACAAGGTATAAGGAGGAACACAGTTGGGACTCATCTAGTTAAACCCTCTGTAGAGAGCCATTCATTATTGATCCTTCCCATTCAGCAAAATTTCAAGGAATTGCTAGCAAACTACAGTGGGGTCTTCTTTAGGGAATATGGCATTTCTGGTACTGGAAAGGTTTCAGATAAAGTTACACAAGAGCATCATGCAGCATGTTTGCTGATCATGCTCTTGACACTTAAATCTGCCCCTGACCACCCCCAGGAGTTCTTCTCTATGCAGACATACCTAGAGCCATCCTGCACAGTCTCTCTCTATCAAGCTGCACAATAGGTTCCCCAGCTGGACGTACCTAAGGATGGAGCCAGGTGTAATCAGCTTTTTCGTTGTTTCAAAATTTTCTATTGTGGGTATTTTCAGACATTACGTTACCACACTCAACCACGGTGAATCCCCCGTGGTGGTGGATGGTCGCGTAACATCTGTTTGCGCACCGCCAGATGTTCACCACCGATGGTGGGCAAAATAACCACACTTTCGAGGATGGTCCGGGCACCATCCCCGAAAGCGTGGTTAATTGAACCATGGCCTGGAATCAGCGGATGGTAACGTCTGTTACCGCTGCCGATTCCAGGCCGTGGCCCAGACCCCGGGCCGTGGCCCAGACTGGCTACTGTGCCCGCCTGTCTCCAGGAGGGCGGGCGGCTGAGGGAGCGTGGGGGGGGGGGGGCGGGACTGTGCGGCTGCACGTTGCGCTGCGCTCCCCCCCCCCCAAGATTCCCCGCCGGAATCTGCCGGCATGTCTGTTGGACGTGACATTTTGATTCCAGCAGGGAAGCAAATGGTGATTCCGTGACGGGGCCAATAGGTGCCCCGTCACATCTGAAATCACCCTGTGTCTCCTCCCAAATCCTCCACATTCTTCCTAAAACTGGTATTATCATCTCTGCCACTGCTAACAAATATGGATATCATCTTGAAAGGAAGTCTTCCAATCCATATCAAGTGCTAATTTGTTTTATTATTGTAAGCTGCCCTGAGCCTTTGTGGGAAGGAAGGTGTATACATTTGAAAAATAAACAAAATAATAATAATTAAAAAACAAAACAAAACTCATGCACATCAACCGCAGCTGGTTAATTCCTACTGTGATCTTTTCTTAGGGCCTCTGCTGTGAGCAAATGCCCTGTATATCTGATGGTGCTGAGCTATATTTTGTGTGTTTAACTTTATGTTTTCATCTGTGCACTGTGGTGATTTACAACAAGGGAAATATGTGTTTTAGTTCCAATGGGTGGTGCTAGGGAAGCAGGGCAAGCCACATCACTCTATCTTGAAGTAGGACAGCTAGTTGTCCCTTCTCACTGCTATAGGGAAGAGAACAATAACCTGATCTAATATGCATGTTCCAGCTGCAACAGACAACAATGGTTAGTGGGATTTCCATGAAGTCAGGGAGTGGCAGGTGAAGTGGAAAGCTATATTTCCATCAATATTGCTCCAGAACTTACTTCAAGAGTCAAACCACTTCCACATCAGTAGAAAGTCCAGATAATGGTATGATTCCTTTGAAAATTAGAAAGAAAATCTTAAAGATACAACGCGTGTAAACTGTGATAACTGGCGTTAAATTTGAAGTTCAGTGTATTTTAGAGTACAGCTGGAAAAAGTTGCTGTAACTCCTGAGAAATTCATTTCTGACATTTTAGTAGTGATCAATGGGTGTGGTGATGTGGAATAAGAGAAATCAGAGTATGCTGCAGGATCCCCTGGAGACTGAGACTGCCATCTGCTCGATTTTGTAGAAGGTGGCAGTGGATGGCTAATCAGGAGGCTGTTGATGACTATAAAATACAGGGTCATGCTTTCTTTTCTAGCAAGAGGAAAATGAACACAGAGAGGATTTGGTACAAGCAGTTCTAAGTGCTGAGACTACTGGTGCTTTCCACCTATACTGCTGTGCTGTCTTCAGCAAAAACAGCTGTTCTTGTACATGACTTCTCTTTTCAATGGGGCAGCAAAATTACTTCCTGGTTTTCAGTTTGTTGGATCCCCTCCTTTTCTCTCCTGTGGAAAATGCCAGACAACCAGCATTATGGCACATCTCCCAGAAAGCAGGGAGGCAAAGAAAATTAAAATTGAAATTAAAAGTAAAGGATATAAGACCAGGCCCTTCCATCTCTTCATTGGGTCTTGAATGAATGAATCAAATTTATTTGTGCAGCTGAAAATGTTCAGCAAAACACAAGACAAACGACCAAACAGTTAAAAGGGGGTGGGGGTGGTACAATGATCCTTGACCTTTGACACAGATAAAACCAGACCAGTAATAATCTTAGACTTCAAGAGGATAGACAGGATATCTTCTTTTAAGCGCAGTGAACAAAAATAATGTATTCTCATCTTTCAGCGGAAGTAACAAATAAGTCCCATCAGTTCTGCTTGGGTATTTTCTGATAACAGGAAGTAATTTGGCTTGTAGATCCTTATAAAATGTACAGTGAAGAAGAATGTGAGGGATTGACTTCACCACCTCCATCCCGCATGGACAGAATCTGAACAAGGGATAGAATTAAAATGACCATCAAGAACAGCTGAGGGGAATATATTCAATCGTGCTCTGGCAAATGCTTTCAATTAGGGAATATGAGTATGGGAGGCCCTATATGGCATATGCGTGCGCAAGGGGTTCATTAATGAGGAATAACCAGCTGTGGAGGCTGAGGCATTCACTATAGTTACATCAGCCTGGCGGTCTGTATCCCAGAGCCGTTGTTTCACTAATCGTTTCACTAATCACTAATCCATAGCTTACTGGTGCACTGATAAAATTCCCCAAAACCCGAGAGAAGACGATGACTAAGAGAAGAGAAAGGAACTTTGACAAACTGAATTACTGGTGAGTAGTTTTCCAATATCATTCATCCACCCCTTCTCACTTCCATTGGACAAAATGAGAAGTCCCAGAAGAGGAACTATGCTTAACAAAATATTAGGAACTAAGTTTGCACTGACAGAAGTAGAATCTTGCCCATCTGTTTTCAGAGCAGGATAAAGTATGATTAACTAACCAAAGATCTGATTTGGGATCTTAAGGATGGGAAAGCAATCTCTTTGCTCATCTAAAATGTTGTGTGAATAAAGCAAATCAAAGTTAGGGTGCAAACAAATGTGACATTAGCCTTTGACAAGTCCCCTTCACAAATAAAATGGAGGCGAAGGGGCATTTGTAGCGCCCCCTGAAGAAGAGGAGACACAGGGAAGAGGCCGCTGTAGGGGGAGGGGGGCATGCTAGAATGCCCTCTCCTGCTGGTGAAAGGTTGCCAGAGGAACGCCCACAGAAGTGCAAGTGTATGGAGGCTGCGAGTAGAAAGTGAGTGGCTCTGCCCCTTTTAGGAGGGGCTGATCCACTTGGGCTGGGAGAGACGCAGCAGTTTGCAGGGCAGAGCTTGAGAGTCAGCAGCAAGACCCCCTTGCTGCTGAGTCGGGCCTGGGCGCTGCGAGGAGAGGGAGAGCCTTGGAAGTGGGAGAGATGGGGCAGACAAAGGAAAAGGGAGCCGCGTGAAAGAACACAGCGCCGGCAGTGTCGCAGGACCGGACACCCACAGATGAGGCGGCCCTTTATGAGCAAAAGGCCAGTAGAAGGGGTGTGTGTGCCCTCCAGGGCTGAAATGTTGGAACGCCTAGCCACGTGTGAGGCAATGATGCGGGCCCGCATGCTTCCCTCTGCCGAGGAGAATCAGCAGTTCTCCCCCGCGGGGCAAGAGCCGGGGTGGGTGGGTGCGCAAAGAGCTACTAGAGCAGCGGGACCTGCAGCCCCGCAGGGGCAAGGGGTGATCCTGGGGGAACAGGGGACCCAGAGGGACCAGAAGTAGGGGTCAGCCACAACAGGTGTCAGTGCGTCAGGGCACAAGGGTGGTTAACCCCCCAGCACAGTATAGGGAGGATGAGGACCTTACCGGCCTGAGCAGGGGCAGGAGACCCTCCCAAGTTGGTCCGAGCAGAGGTGGAGAGGAGAGTGAAAGGACAAGCTTGGAATTTCCAAGCTGCCAGCAGGGGGTTGATACACAGAGAGAGGGACAAGCAGGCCCAGCCAGGCAAGACAGTAGGGGGTCATTTACAAGCGGCCACCAGGGGGCTGATACAAGGAGTGGGGGACGAGCAGGCCCAGCCAGGCGGGACAGTAGGGAGCCATTTACAGGCAGCCAACAGGGGGCCGATATGGAGAGAGATGTACCAGCAGGCGCAGCCAGGAGAGACGGTCAGGGGCCGTTGATGCAAGCCTTGTACCTGGGGGAACAGGCCTCTGGCCTATGGCAGAGTGGGCAAGATGATGGAATTAGGGACCCCGTAGGGGTGCCAGGCTTAGGCCGGTATCAATGGCAGAGGATGCAAAGGGTCTCTCAGTTTGACCAGGAAGCACGGTGGAGCTGGGGAGAGCAAGCAGGCGGGCAAAAGAGGCCCGGAGTTGTATTTCCACAGAGCAAAGATGGCCCACCTGTGAGTAGGAGGAGACTAGAGGTACCGGTGGAGCACGGAGATCCCGCAGACGTGGAGACGTGCGAGCTGAGAGGGGGCACAAGCGAATGTCCGAGGGAAAGAGGCATCAGGGGCCCAGAGTGGCAGGGGGCTCAGACCGAGCCGGTACAATGTGAGCTAGGTCTGTGGAGTGGGGTGCACACAGAGAAGGAGGTGAGGCAGTAAGCTAGTGCGGGGACTGGGAGCTACCTAGGAGAAACGCTGGGGGGGCAGAGGGGCCCCTAGGGAAAACAATACCGAAAGGGGGGCGGGGGATCCTTCACAAGTCCTGCAGAAACAGGGGCCTCAGTTAATGAAGGTGAATGGGGAATGGGCATGAGTGATGCCGGCCACTGCACCAAAGGGGGGCCCGGGTGAGGCGAGCGTGGAAAAAGGGGCAGTTCAGGGTGAAACAGCACTGTAGGGCCCAGCCCCAGTCCCCGCTAATGCGGGGGTAAGTACGGTACAACAGCTGGGGGTAGCAGGAGGAATAAAGGTGACCCGCCCTCCTGGGGGAGCTATAGCAAATGTGGCAGCCCCATTAGGGAACCACTTATCGCAGGCCACGAACAAAAAATTTGGCGGGGTGAATATGTCGATCTGTACGCCCTACTGTTCAGTGATCCAATATTGGATCATGCAGAACAGGAGGAAGGAAGGGATAAAAAGAAATATAGGTGCCCCAAAGCTGACCAGAATTGGGACAACCGGACGTTGGCATTTGCGGTATACATGGGGGTTAATAATGCAGGCGGACCCGGGGAGGGGCTTGGAGCTTCACAAATATGCGGATATTGTCTGCATGGCATGGGCCCGCCCAGGGCGTGGCTTCGCTATGACGAAGCATTTTGCCATAGAGCAGCGAACACGCCAGGTTTGAAGTGGGATGTTCATGCACCAGACTTATGGCTGGAATGCATGATTGATGCCACGAATGACCCTCGAGCAGATAGTGGCCACCTGTTGGTGTGGGGAGGGGTGGTACCCACAAATGACACATTTCACGGAGATAACTGGAGATGGACTCAGGGAGGACCTGGCCCGTGCTGGGAATACAACAAGGCGGGTCGCTGCAACTGAACATTGTGCCGGTTTCGTCACAGATGTTCCAATCGTGTGTGTGTGTGTGTGTGTGGGAACACCCAGAAAAAACATGCTTCCGGGTAAAGCAGAAGGGCAATAAGGGGCGATATGGCCAAGGGGGAGGGAATGGAAATGGGGGACGTGGAACTTCCCCAGGTGTCCGCTCTGCAAAAGGGGCCGACACCGATTAAAAGTGACCAGCTCGAGAGAGCACTCCAGGGTCACCCCGATAGGAAGGAAGTGGCCTATGTGGTGGTAAGCTTCAAACAAGGTTTTCTGATCCCAGCAGGCCCCGTCTGTCAAGGAAAGGTGGTAAGGAACCTTAAGTCCATTGAAGGGCGGGAGGAGATAGTAAGAACAAAAATAGGAAAGGAAGTGAAGGAAGGGAGGGTAGCAGGCCCTTTCACATGCACTCCCATGGAAGATTTGGTTCTGTCCCCTTTGGGATTTGTCCCTAAGAAGGCAGTAGGGGAATTCCGGATGATGCACCATTTGTCACACCCCCGGGATGCTCGGTAAATGACGCAATACCGAAAGAATTGGCTACCATAAAGTACGCGCCATTTGACGTAGCGGTGGAAAAGGCACAGGCCATGGGGCAGGGTGCACTGATGGCGAAGTGTGATGTCAAATCGGTGTTTCGCTTGCTACCAGTACACCCTAGCAGTTTCCATCTGCTGGGCTTCTATTTTGAAGGCAACTACTATTACGATCAGGCCATGCCTATGGGGTGCTCTGTATCCTGTTCTGCGTTTGAGCATTTTAGTTCACTCGTGGAGTGGGTGTTCAGGCAGCGACTTGGGTCCGGGGATGTGACAAAATACCTGGATGATTTCTTGATAATAGGTGCGCCTAAAGCGGGGATTGTGCGGCAGCCTTGAAGTTATTTCAGGACGTGGCCAAGGAGTTGGGGTGCCTTTAGCACCGGAAAAGACTGAAGGGCCAGTCACTAGACTCACCTACCTTGGTACTGAATTAGACACAAGTTGAAATTGTCCAGATTACCCGGAAAAAAAAACCTGGAAAGTATCAGGAGTAAAATCAGGAAGTTCATGGCGGCCCGTAAAGTCACAGTGAGGGCATTACAGTCCCTGATAGGAACCCTCAATTTCGCCTGTAGAGTAGTGGCACTGGGGTGGGCATTTTTGTCTAGGTTGTACAGTAAAGCTGAGGGGCGAGTTACCGCCTCATTTCAGGATAAGAGTCACAAGGGAGATGAAACAGGATTTGGAGACATGGCTTGAGTTTTTGGACCGGTACAATGGAGTGAGTTTTTGGAGAGGGAGGTGGCTGCTGAGGACAGACTTGCAGGTGCGTTCAGATGCTGCGGGAGGAATAGGATTTGGGGTTTACTTTCAGGGACACTGGTGTGCGGTGCCATGGCCTCAGGAATGGTGGGAGACCGGGATTACCAGGGACCTAACCTTCCTGGAGTTATTCCCCATTGTCATAGCAGTAATGATATGGGCCAAGCGGTTTGCCAACCGCACAGTACTATTTTGGTGCGACAACTTGGCGGTGGTTAACGTGATTAACACCCTGTCATCTCATACTCCTCAGGTGCGAGCCATGGTAGGAAAATGCCTGAAGAATAATATCTTGTTTACAGCATGGCACATGCCAGGCATTGATAATGGGATAGTCGATGCCCTTTCTCGGTTTCAGATGGACCAATTCCGGGAAATGGCACCAGAGGCCAGAGAGTTAGCAGACCCTCTACCGCCCAGGGTGTGGAACCTTGGGAGGTAGAATTACAGACCATCGTATGGGGATCCCTGGCCTTCAGGACCCAGGCAGCCTACGGTAGGGCCTTTCGGGAGTTTCAGTCAATCAGGGAACAAGGAGGCTGGGGGACGGGATTCCCCATCGGGGAGCCTGAGGTCATACAATTTGCAATGTCCCTGCACAAAAAAGGGTTAGCAGGGGGGCCCACAGCTGGAAAAATAGCGTCTTTAACCTTTGTGAGCAGACTGAAAGGCTTCCCATCACCCGACAAAGGTTTCTTCCTGAGGCACATGTTCGAGAGTTGGGCCAGGGTCACTAGGACACCCAGCCTAAAGGAAGAGAGGGCACCAATAACAACACCCATCCTCATTCGAATAGTAGGGAATCTCCCGGGTGTGTGTTGAGATGGGTATGAGGCACAATTGTTCACTACAGCATATGTTATAACTTATTTTGGGGGATTCAGGATCAGTGAAGTAGTGGCCAGATCACGAACAGAAAACATTTGTCGTGTCCTGGCTATGGAAGACGTGGAGTGGACAGGGCACTGCTTACAATTACGGCTCCGATGTTCCAAGATGGACCAGAGGAGGAGGAGCCAAACTGTGCAACTCTTTGGAAGTGGGCCCAAGGAGCTATGCCCCTTAGAACAGATGAGGTTGTATCTGGATGCGCGACCGCAGTGTCGTGGATGTTTATTCATTCATAAGTCAGCAGCCCCTCCGACAAGTTACCAATATAATGCGGTGCTCAGGGCAGCATTGGCTAGGATTGGATTGGCACCACGGGCATTTGGCTCACACTCATTTAGAATAGGGGCAGTGACGACAGCAGCGGCAGCAGGTTTACCCGAGGAGGTTATAAAGGCCGTAGGGAGATGGAGGTCAGGGGCATATAAAAAATACGTTAGATCAGGAATTAATAATTGTGTTTTGTTCTACCAAGACCCTGACCCACAGGAAAACCGAGGCGAACGGTCTGGATCATGGGTCACAGCCTGGTGAAGTGGGCCAGCAGAGCTGCAGCAAGGACAGCCTGGGGCTTGTAGTTGGGTTTGGAAGGCATGGCTAAGATTCAATGGATAGGAAAGAGTGGGATGGGATGGAGCCAGCTACTCCCGGTATTGAGAAGCCGGGGCGGAATGCCGACACCACATATTATAGTTATTCATTTGGGGGGAAATGATCTCACAGAAAGGAAAGGGGTTAACCTAATAATGAGGATTAAGGAGAATTTGTTGACTGTTAAACAATTGTTCCAAGGAGTTCATATAGTTTGGATCAAATTTATATCTAGGATTAAATGGGTGAAAGCAGTTAAACCAGGGAAAGTTGATAGAAATAGGAGGAAAATTAATCGGGAGATAGTTAAATGGATAAGTGAGTTGGGTGGAACAATCAGTCATAGAGACATAGCTTATGAATGGATCGATTTGTTCCGAAAGGATGGGGTACACTTGTCAGCAGCAGGAAATGAGATCTATCTGGCAGGAGTGGCTGAGCACCTGAGGAACTTATTGGTGTAATAGGCGGTGGGGGTCGGGGAGAGCGGTTGATCTCCCCTTGTGTGGCAGGGGTCCAGTATGCTAGGGTAGACTAAATAGGAATTAATAGGATAGGAAGAGTCATCTCCGTAAGTGACACACAGGACAAGCCCAGTGGGCTATATTAAATTTTGCAAGGAGTTGCTGCTGCAAGGATAAAGTAAATTGTGAAAATTACTTCTTATAGGTCTACCTATTGGATTTGGATGTGGAATGAACAAAATTGAAATTGACATACCGGGCGTGATGACGCACGGTTTTAACAAATGGATTCTGTTTTTGAGTTGTATATTAATATGGTTTTTATTATATGGGGTAACCATCCCTTCATGGTTTTTTGGATGAGCTCCTGCTTTTTTGATGTTGTAGTGGTTATAGTTATGTAATAGTATGTTTTTTATATTTTCTGTACTTGGTAAAATTGCAGTGGCCTTTGACTACGCAAATAAACTTTATTCGATATGATTCTCCGTAAGAGATGGGGAAGTGATACCTAGTGTAATGCAGGCGCAGCATGCACTGGCGTCATGACCCTGGGAGGTGTGGCTTTGCGGGGTTAGTAAGGACAGTCGCTGTCCGCTGACCTTGCAGGCACTCATCGCCTTACTCGTGCCCAGAATTGGGCCTGTTTTCCCCTGTTCGGCCAGAGAGCTGTCGAAGGGGGAAGGTTTTGTTAAGGGTACTGAAACTGGATGGCACTTCCAGGTCAGTACTTGAGTTAATAAGTTATAAATTAGCTACCATACTGGACCCAAACTGCTTGTGCAATTATCCCACCGGCCTTACGTGATGATGTGAAATAAAAGCACGGCCAGTTTTAAAACCAACCGTGGTCTCTCTCACATTTGGGGGTGCGTCGACAAGTTCTTTGTATGTGTGCTAAATACACAGCAAACTTCCTAGTGGATGTCGTCACAGATGAAACAGTGCAATATGTAGCCAACTGCTACTCATCAAGCTGTTGAGAGTAGGAGGGGAGGGAAGGGTTAGGGTGGAAGCTATAGTGGGGAGCAGACTGGGGCTTCTCCCCACCATAGCTTCATTTTTATTTATTTATTAGATTTATTTGCTGCCCACATCTTAAAAATGATATGCTACAACACAAAAAAACAGCAATAAAACTCACAACAAAGCTTAAAAACATCCCCACCACACCCAACCCCCTACCAATCACCCATTTTCCTCACCAAAAGCCTGGTGGAATGGCCAGGTCTTACATAGTCTTTGGAAAGAGGGGAGGTCTGGGTGGCTACTACCGGCAGGTAGTAGCCACCCAGGATACCCAGGGGACTTTGAGCAGGGCACTCCCAGCTGACCGCAGGGGTTGATCCAAAACCCAGAGGATGAGGCGATCCTGCAGATAGGCAGGGCCCAGGCCATTTAGGACTTTATTGGTCAAAACCAACACCTTGAATTGGGCCCGGAAGACTATCAGCAGCCAGTTCAGAGAACAGAGCACTGGTGTAATGTACTCATGGCAACTCTTCCCCCTAAGGAGACGGGCCGCTGCGTTCTTCACCAGCTGCAGTCTCCGGATCATCACGAAGGACAGCCCCACGTAGAATGTGTTGCAGTAGTCTAGTCTTTAGGTGATATTTCTCCCAAGCCTGTAAATCAGCTTGGGAGAAATATCCAAATTTGTTGCTGCCACTAGGGTTACAACACTGGGGAACAGCACCAGAGACTTTTCCCCAGCTGGCTGAAGTCTGCTGGGAGAAAATGGTTGACAGGGGGCTTCTGGCAGTTGTAGTTCTCTAGAAGCCCTGTGAGCTTTAGGACTCCTTGGGAACTACAGCTCCTAGAAGACCCCAGTCAGCCACTCTCTCTTAGCTTCTTGGAAAGCTGGGAGGGCCCCTAGCCTAGTCTATGCTCCCACCAGACCCCACTGATGCCCAAAGCCCCCCCCATTTATTTTTTGTATTTATAATGTTCACAACTGCAACATTTGATACCCTGGTGGTAATAATGTGATTTCAGGTAGCCCATCAGGCACCCGCAAATGTGTGCGAGTGCCTATCAGGCAACTAACAGAAAATATGAAATTGCAGGTATTATCCGTGGGTAGCAAATTCAATACTACAGCTGAAATGAGAATCTTGTGCGTTCGTCTGAGAATGCACAAAATTCTCGCAATCTTGTGAGATTCTCGAAAATCTCGTGTGTACTGCACATGTGCAAAATGGCCACTGTGGCGATTTCTGCACATGTGCAGTCCCTGGTGGCCATTTCTTGCATGCGCAGAGAGTGTTTTGAAAGTTCTCGAGAATCTCGTGAGACTCTTGTTGCCCTCAAAACACTCTGTGCATGCGCAGGATGGCCAACAGGCCACGAATGCGCAGAAATGGCTGCAGCTGCCATTTTCCTCATGCGCAGTGCCAATTTTCAGCTGCGCGAATTTTGCATGAGACCAGGTTGAGAATCAGCTGATTCTCGACTCGTTCTCATTCTCACATATCTCGTCAAGATCTGGTGAGAAATCGAGGGCGAGTTTCAGCCCTATTCAATATCCATTTCATCTCTTGTACTGAGGCTGGGAACCAGATCTGAATTAGGCCAGGGTTCAACATTCAGTTCCAAGGATCCAAATGGTGGAAAGTGTACTAGAGTGACACTTTGAGGTCTCATTTGCCTTGGAATCTGCCCTTCTCAGATCTAGAAGAGATACCCCCTCACATTTTGGGTCCAATTCAGACCAGCGTGTAAGTGGAGAATATGGATACAAAGATTCAAACCTGAGTTTCCACAACCTTGTAGAAATGTGGGGGTGGGGTTGTGGGTGTTTGACGTATTTTGAGTGGTAAATACTAGAGGTGGGACCCCGGGCCGATTACCGGCTACCGGATTTACTGGTTACCGGTTCTACAAAAACCGGATTCCCGGATTAAATCCGGTATACCGGTACCGGATTTATTTCATTGAGTTCAATGGGGCGCTGTGTCCCCATTGAACTCAATGAAATAAATGAATTCCTTCCCCCTCCCCCTCCCAGGCTGC